>CAODLS013742153.1:0-14232 GCA_948243855.1 Flueggea neowawraea
TGAGTTTGACTTTCTTGAATTCCAATATTTTCAACTTCAACATTTTCAAAATTTCTACTTCCACCAAAATTTTTCATTACTCTAAAATAAATATGCAAATATTAATTAAATATAATAAAATAATAAAATAACTAAATTAAAGTATAGTAAAAAAGTATAATGAATTTGAAAAATGTAATTGCAAAAACTAACTTTGAGAAATATAGAAAATATAATTGTAATAATAAAATATATAAATAATTAATAAGAAAAATTTAGAGCAAAATGAATTTTTGAGAGAGTGAAAGTGTAGAAGAGATTAAGATTGAGAGAGAATAAATGGTGTAAAATTGGTAGGAATGGGGTGGAGGTATTTATAGAGTTGAAAAAACAAAAAATAATTAAAAAAAGGGAAATGACCTTTGAAACCGTCAGTTCCAACGGCTAAGAACCAACGGTTCGACGGTTTCTAGAGGGGTGGAACCGGAAGCTAAACCACAACCCTCCAGTTTTGGTCGGTCGATTTCATTTTCGGTTTGATTTCGGTTCGGTTTGTTCATTCTGGTTCGAATTTTACATGTTTTCTCTTCTACTCTCTCTCTCTCTCTCTCTCTCAATATTCTCATTTTGCTCTCAAATTGCTATTACTATTTTTTAGTTTTTTATTTCACTAAATTATTTTCTATATTTTATTTTTACAGTTACAATTTATATATTTCTCAAATTGTTTCTATTTTTTTACTATAGTTAGTTTGCTTATTTTGTTATTGTATTTAATTATTATTTTCATATTTCTCAAATTCAATTTATTTTTTGAAAACTATGGCAAGTTTTGGTGAAAATAGAAATTTGAAAAATATTGATGTTGAAAATATTGAAACACAAGATAGTGAAACTCAATCGATTCCAACCTAAGAGGTGGAGCGGGAGGAAGAGTTCTTACTTTTGATATTTTCAAAGTTTATTTTAAGAAAACGCCTAAAGATGATAAAAAATTTTTTAGTTAATTGTAATTGTTATTCGCAAGAATACATGTTCAAACATGGAGGGGGCTATGGGACGTTCCAACGACATCTTGTATCGAAGCATCCCGAAAAAGTGGGAATGTCTAGACGACACACGCAACTAACTGGTTTGCTTCTTCTTCTTCTTCTTCTTCTCAACCTAGTTTATTTTGTTATGATCATAATGAATTTAGTCTTGGTTTAGTGGAAATGGTTGTCGTAGATCATTTATCATTTAGTTTTGCAGAAAAACTTGGTTTTAATAAATGGGTTAAAAAATATTGTTAACTGACTTTTAAAACGGTTTCTAGACATACTATTAGAAAGAATTTGTTCAAGTTGTATAAAAACCAAAAAAGGATTTAATAAATTATTTTCAATCAAGTGATATACATATTTTCATTTGTAGTGATATTTGGAGTGATCATACTCGAACTCATTCATAATGGGCATTACATGTCATTGGGTGGATGAAAAATCTTTAATGCAAAAAAGAGTTTTACTATATCGTTGTTTTGATGAGCCTCATACCACAACAAACATTTGTAGGATAATTCATAATATTTTAGAAGAATATAGGATAATTCATAACATTTGTAGGATAATTCACAACAAACATTTGTCCTGATATTTATCTTGTTGCATTTATTTTCGATCCTAGGTCTAGACGTAAATTTGATTTACTGCATGAAATGTGGGATGGTTATTATTCTATGTTAGGATTAGAAAATGATGATGATATTGATGTGTTGCAAATTGTTACTAAGGTTAGCTTTTAATAAATGAATTATTAGATTTTTATTGTGTTTCTTCTACTTCAAATGAGAAATCCACTCTGTCCTCCCTTCTGCTAACCTCTCCTTAACCAAATGGGGATCCAAATTTGTAGCGGATAGGCGGACGAAACTAAGGAGCTCGAGTTCAAGCTCCCAAAATGAGCTTAAAGTATATCTAACCATTGTTTTTTAGGTTGGTGATGATTTTAGATTTTGGAGTGATGGAGACAATATAGGATGACGTTTCCAACACTAGCAAATATTGCACTCCAAGTTCTAGTCATTCCTGCCTTTATCGTAGTGGTGGAGCAAACATTTAGTAGCAGATGCAACATTCTAGACACAAGGAGATCAAGATTGGCTCCCGAGATATTACAAGCGCATCAAGGGCGCTTGAAAGGACTTAAGATCAACTCTATCATACATCATCATCAGAGAATGAGGAGTTCTTTAATGATGGTGCTTCCGCAACGGTAACTTTCGACTCTAACGACTCAAGTTAGGTAGGTGGGGTGCCAAATTTCATAAAGGTAAGAGAACTATGTGGGTTTTGATTCCTCTAAACTAGTAGAGGATACGTAGGCAACTTAATATAATTAAGTTCAAGCCCTTCTTTTTTTCCCTCTCTTTTCCACTTATATTGTTTAATTAAATTTGATATTGTATCTATGATATTCCTTCGCCACAAATGAGGGCATCCAATAATAGATAATGAGGTACTTTCATTAAAAAAATTAAGTTGAATTAATTCACTTGTACTTGTATTAAACCACTTGCACTTCTATTAATTCACTTAAATTAATAATTATTGTTGTAGTTCTAAAAAAAATTGTACACCATTATACACCAAAATTCAAATAAATAGTACTACTACTAATAGATTTTTAAATTTGAAATAACATGATTTGCATCTTTATTTTTTCATTTGTACAAATTCCCTCTAAAAAGAGATAGGAGAATATCATTACCAAAGCAAAAAAACATAACGGGATAAAAATTCATTACAAAAAAAAAAAGAAAAAACGGGCCGAACCGACACATAACCGGTGGTTTAACCTATTAAAACTGGTCAAACCCTAAACCAGCCCAAAAACAGACCAAATTGTAAAACCACGATTCGGTTTCGGTTCTTCCATTCCAAAAACTGGAACCGCCAGTTCCTGAACTGTTAACATGCATGTGATTGGAACCTATAACTAGCAGTTTTCATTAAAGAGAAACCTGGTTTAGAGTGGTTGGTTATTTTAGCGGTTAGGGTTTTTTTGGGTTCAATGACTTGGTTTTCAGTACAAAAAGAGTTGGTCGGGTTAATTCTGATTCAGTGTTGAAAATCGTAAAACTTAAAACCGTAGACTAAAACAAACCTATCGGTTTTCATATTTTCAGAACCACTACTGGATCGATCATGATCAATTGGTCATACCCAATTCCTTATAGAGTTCGTTGAAGTTACTAGAACTATTTCCACTGACCCTTTGTTTGCCTCTTTCGTTGTCCGTCGAACTAAGAAATTGTTGCGAAATTGTTGCGGTAGCCTGTATGATTTTAGTTTTTTAATTTCTTCAGTTTCAAGCGGTAACAAAGGCAAAAGTAAAATTGCTAGTCTTTGTTCACTGGTTAGTTCTGCTTGAAAAATATACTCACGACATTTGGTAAAACGAAAACATCGCTTCCAGACTACAGTGAAGTAATATCTTTTAATTTAGGAAAATATATATAGGTAGTGAAGTGTCAACAATAACTTTTTGATAAGTAATAAGCGGAATAGTATTAGTGCCACTGCACCATACTAGTGGCCGAACACAAATTTTTATAAAATTATTTTTACGTGATGAGGGTGGTCTGCCTTAAACACTACCACTACATATATAAAAACAACTCTATAAGAAAGATACAAAGAGGCAATTACAAACCATCAGGTACGAGTCTAGGCGAAACCTGTGTGTAGACATCGATACACATTCATGCCTAGGTAACCAAAATCTCTAAATTTACATTTTAAGAAAAAGTCATAACTATGATGGTGTCTTCCCAATAATCAATACAGATTTGTTGAAAAGTGTTGCAGTTTCTTGCAAGTATAACTGCAACGATATTGTTTTTGATGGATTATATAATAGATATTAGACATATATCTTATAGATGGATAGATTGCAGAATCATTTTTTAAAAAGAGACAATAGGTCACAATTACACGTATAACTATAAGCATAGATGCTAAATCGAATAACTGACCTGAAAGTTGAAAAAAAAAAGCCACTTGAGAGCTTCCAACTAAACAAAATGTGAGAAACAAAGAAAATTAAAGCAAACAACTTGTTTCATCTCATGCATTGAACAAAGTCATCGGGTTTCTGATGGCGGCTACTTTCTTGAATCCAGACTAATTATAGTGGCCCCTATAACTGTTGGAAAATTATGCACAGTGATTAAGGTTGCTAATGCATCCACCACCTCCTTTAATAGACACCAGGCTTTCTTTGTACTTGACAACAAAAGCATCAAGATAAACGTTAAGAACCTCGTACACCTGATTCTTTGGATCACATAAAAGCATGTTTTCCTCGCTTTGCATCATAATCTCTCCATTGTCAAGAAAGATACGTGGCTGAAGACGTCCATAAATTGGATGCGTAGGAAAACAGTAAAGTTTATCCCATGATTTTGAATCTCCATACTCTTTCATAAACCATGTTTGGCATGTCCCTTTAATGACGAAATCACATAGAATAACAGATTTTCCTAAACTTGCTGGAGACTCGCACAGTGCTCGGGCAAAACGATTTGGATATTCAAACCCAGGCATATCCATCTCAATAAAATTTTCTTCAGCAACATCATATGAAACTATCAGTTCATGAGACCCAACATCCCAAGCCAGTGCATCCTGCCATTCACATATACCGTAGACTGTCTCTTACGCTGAAGTTTGTAAGAGGAATCGACTTCAACCACTCTCCAGCTATCAGTCCTCGGTGAATATACGTTCACTTCAAATGAATCCTTGCCGTGTAAAATCGCTACTACTACGTAGTCATTTGTTTTTGCATCAAATCCAAATCCAAAACAAGTTTGGTCAGGATTAAACTTGGGAAGGATTTTTAATTCTCTGGTGGCTGGATTCCATAGCAATATGTCGTCAGAGAGAAAACGATTAATTATAACAATGCATACTATTCCATCAGCTGATGCGACAATGTTATACAAATAGAAAGGCTCAGGTTTGAAATGCAACTCACACAAGTGTTGGAAATTTTCCTCACTCATTAAAGAGAAAACAGAAGTCCCAAAGTCTTTTATTTCTTCATAAGAACACCCTCCTACAAGATAATGCCAATCAGACCCTTCAACTGATCGGTTGAGGTGAGCTTCAATAAATTGAGAGTCTCCGGAAAGAGCGTACCATTTTTTGCATGCAGTCTTAAATCGGAGGATAGACTTGACCGGCAATCTTGACAGAATGTCAAACACAGTCGCATTAGAAAAGTTTTTTGGCTGTGAACTTTTCAGCAGTTGTTCCCATTCAGAATCAAATTGGGCCATTCGGGAAGGTGGAATCAAACTCTGCAAAATAGAAGTTTGGTGATGGGGGATTGCCGGTGAATGTGTAATGAAGCGAGGAAGAAACAATGGAAACTTTAGAACCAACAATCTGAAAATTACATTAATCTTTACTTAATATCTTAAAAACCACTGCCGAAAATCACAATCCCACCAACAGAAACCACAACCTCACCACCACAAATCATAAACCCATCCAAATGATGGCAGTCAGAAAGATGGCATTCAGCTAGGTGAAGAAGAAATTTGGTGTTTCTTCTTTTTCTCATCCTAGCCTCACAAACCCAAATCAACACACATAAACCATAACTAAAAACGAAAATTGAAACCGCTCAATTCACAGCTTTGGAATCTGCGAGAATAACAAATCAGAAACAAACAAGTCCTAATACCAGTTCAAATTAGAAACAAACCTAAAATCAGTTCAAAACTGCAGAAACGTAAATATGAGTTCAAATGGGTTCACTTCTTTCGTTTGTCAGCACAAGCCAGTTTTTTCAAAAACCAAAAAAAACCCACAATCACAGAAATTGAAAAAAAAATGTGCCACAAAAGTGAATAAAACGACAAAACGGTTCCAACTTCAAATCTATAATGACAAAGCTTCACTTTCTCATCACAGAA
The DNA here is from genome assembly GCA_948243855.1 of Flueggea neowawraea. Taxonomy (NCBI): domain Eukaryota; kingdom Viridiplantae; phylum Streptophyta; class Magnoliopsida; order Malpighiales; family Phyllanthaceae; genus Flueggea; species Flueggea neowawraea. The sequence goes on from CAODLS013742153.1 coordinate 5,945, forward strand.
CGCGTCAAATAGAACGAGAGAGAAAATATTTTGGTGACTGCTTTTACTATACCACCATAAATCAGGCAAACCCACACACGAAAACAATTGAAGAAGAAAGAACTCCGATTCCCAATCGCAATACCAAAACCCACATACCTCAAATGATAAACTGAGATTGAATTGGAAGAGATAAGGAGAAAATGAGAGGGATAGAGTGGGCGAGTGCAACTAATGAATTCGGGCCATTCAGGAAGGTGGAAGAAAGCTCTATGGTGTAACAAAACATGGGGTCATTAAGGCACGCCTGTAGCTTCCAGAGAAAGGAAATGCTAAAAAGGCATGCAATGAAGAGTTCTTTTAAACCGACTTTGTACACAGAGCTTATTTAAGGAAAGCATGAAGCTTCCTTGAAGTTTCGATGGGTTTAAATCCGATGCAAAGTATCAATTTTACGAGGGAAACTTACTTTAAGAATTACTATATATATTAATTATTATTGCCATAGAGGCCATGCCAAGGAGTTGCTCTTCGGATTCAAAAAGGGGAAATGAAGTTAGTAGGGGCAAGGTTTGTTTTTCCTTTTGAATTTGTGATCAAGACCCCTCCAGATTAAGTAAAACATGATTAAGTAAAACATGGCATCCATTAACTAAGCATTAGTTACTTAATTCTTCGTAGGATTGCCTAATATTTTCAAATATGCCGTAATTGTGAATATTCAATTAAGTAACTATTTCTTAAATTTAGTAACTCATCTTGAAATTAATTTAAGTAATCATGTTAGTTAATTTTTTACACGTTTACATAATTGATGCAAATTCAATCACCAATCACAAATAAAGTAATTGGACTCCATATTAAGTACAACATGACAAAATTAAATAACCATCAATTACTTAATTCTAGTTAGGGTTACTTAATTGTTCCAAAATTCTTTCATGACTTAGTAAATAAGTAATGACATATTAAATTAAGTAACAAGCTTGAAAATTAAGTAATATTACTTAAATTAAGCAAATTAAGTCACTACCAAATATAATTAACTTATCTAATCAGCGCAATTTTTTCATAAAGGAAATTCTTACAATTTAAAATAAATGAAGTAGTTACTTAATTTGTTAACTGGTCACTTAGAACTTGCTTGGTTTAATTTCTTGAAAAGTTACTACTTGGGAAGTCACTTCCTGTGAAGCGTATATCAATTGTGTTTCTTTGGAAAAACAACTTCTCAAGTATTCTGTGCTTGGTTGATAATCACACTTTTTGGGAAGTTTGTTACAAATGTCTATGATACCCTTGTTATCAAATTCTATAAAAAAAATAAATTTAAATTAATAATATGAGAAAAAATAAAGAAAAATTATTTATTTTTATTACATAAAATATATCTCTTATGGGAAATAAAACTATAGTTAATAACTCATACAATTCTATTATTGGTCCCAAAGAATGACACTTCAAGATATGGGTGAATTGGAGTTTTATAGATTTAAAAACTTTGTTGAAAACTTTTGTAAACTAAATCAAATAATAAAGTTTTTTTCAACTAAAATCAAAATCGTTTGCATAAGCAATCAATTTTCCAATTCACAAACAATATAAATCAAATATAAAGTAAAGTAGAGAGAGTAAAGAAGAGAAAACTGTTAGTTCTGGTGCTCTAGTCCAATCACATATGTACATTATCATTTGATTTATCAGTTAATAAAGATGCATTTCATTTCATATCTTTGAAATATTATAATATGTTTTATGTAGATAAAATATCCATGAATAGTTTATTATTCATTATGTCATCAAGTAGTGACTTGATAATAAAACCCTAAGGTTAAAAGAGTAATATTCTAAATGTCCATATTATTTTTATGAGAATGATAATGAATTAAGATTAGTATGTTGCTAAGTGGACAATCACGTTTTACTAATTATGGATGTGAAGACATCACTTAGAACATAAATACATGTTAGGAACACATATTGGACTGACACTCTATAAAAGTACTTTATGGATTAATGTCACAAGTAGCTTTCATGCAGTGTTGATTTTGAGTCCTCTGACTAAAACTCACAATCGACTCCTACATGATGAATCACATGTTTTAACTTAGTCAAACGTATCCGTAACAGGATAATTATAAAAGCTATAATTGGATATGTCATGAATAATGTAGAGGAGTGATAGTGAGAGTGACGAATTTGTTCCTCTTATGAATAGTGATATCTTTAGGCCACTTAATGAGTAGGATTGATGGAATGTATGCATACTCAAATGAATTGATAAAAGGGTTTATCAATATCATTTGTTATATCAATCTACTTGGGATCAAGAAACGTATTAAGCATATAAGGTTGACATGTGACCATACCTTATGCTTAATATAGATATCGTGAGACAAAAGGATTAAATATCAAACTGTGAAAGGTGAAACTCGGATCTCCTACATCCACTGAATTTTGAGTTGCCTTAATTGTCACGACCCGTTTTTGGAATCATGACCGACATACGAGGCGAATCGTCTATGGGAGTCAGGCCCATCTCGCACAAGCCTCAAAGATTAGATTACTATCCCAAAACATTTAATAACATTTGTTATTCAAAAACATATGGAGTATTAAATGGATTTATATAAAATCATTATATATACATATATAGTCTATATACCAAAATAAGGTTTGTGAGTACACCAAATCAAAATACATAAAAATCCAAATGGCAAACCAATAACCCAACATCATCTCGGTGCAGAATCTAATACTCAAAACAAAGAGCCCGGACAAATGGACATCACTAACCAAAATACGCCTCACTGGTGAACAAGATGCGGATAAGTTGCCGAAGCCAAAATCTGTGCACCTGGAAGGTAGAATCAATCACAGATAGAAATAAAATGGGGGTCAATCCCAGTAGGAATAACACTTTAGAACGCCTCATACGTGTCTCACAAAGACTGTTTTGAAAACAGTTTGCAAATACCACATGCAATACAAATAGGTATATAAATATACACGCTATATAGGTAATAGCGTTCCAAAAATCATTTCAAAGATGTTCGCAAGCAAATAAACTAGCAGGCACGTAGGCGTAGTAAAATCATCTCAGATTTCAAATCTGAGTTTTATATTCAAAACATATAGAAGCGATATGGGACTAAGCAAGCGTAATATGAACTCAGCCATAAATCACGAAGTGTGTGGACCAGCCAAAAATCATGATGAGGACCCGCCTCCATCAATATCAAATCATGTTCTTAATCTGGGCAACATGTCTACCGATAACCCTGGTAGCTGGACTATATCAATCATTGGTATACCAAAGGCTACTTGCCTCGTAACACAAATGTCCCCATATCGAAAACCAAACCATACTATCATATAGTATAAAAATTCCAAGCATGCAATCCAACATCAAAATCAGATAGGAGTTATATATATAATACATAGATATCAACTTTAAAATAGTTATTGATTATTAAATCACATAATTAACCAATCTTTAGATTACTCCATTTTCCAAAATACACTCATCACATCAAAAACCAGTAAATAGGAGTTTGAGACACAACCAATGTGTCTGAAGCTGCTATTCACTCACATGGAAATCCAAGCAATATCACCAGTCAAGCCCCACTCATTGATGACTGGTCTCGCTGACAAGAACATGAAGCTGTATACATACAAACAAGACAATGTCAAGATGTGCTACTGTGAAAATACCAAATGCATGATATGCAAATGCAAATGTCGACCCAGTTCTACAAAATTGCAAATATGTCTGCGACATAAAAATTTGTTGAAATACCCAAATCATGATCCGCTCGGTACCCAACAGAACTGAACACTCACATTGGCTCTAATCAGCCATCTGAATACCAATACAACCTCAAGTTCAACAAATGAACTCCAAATCCTCAAGAATCTCTACTTAGAAATTCAGATATCTATGATACATAAGGAGAAATCATCAATTTCTCCAACCCAAACTCAAATCTAAGTATTTCTAACTCTGATTCAATAAGATGCATTAGAAACAACACCAGATCTATCAGAAAATCTAGCAAAACCCGAGTTTTAGAGAAACTCATTTGGTTCAAACACCAAAACCTTCAAAATCGAAGCTTAAACCTCAAGCTTGTAACCTCAAACAACCATAATCTAACACCCATTAACTCTTACTTCAACAGATAAGGAAGAGTCTAAGCCAAACATAAAGTTCGACCAGAACCCTAGAATGCTCAAATGCAAAGAAAAATAAGGAAATTGGGCGATTAATGGATGTTTCTTACCTCAAGAATCATTGTAAAAGCAATGAGAAGCAAGGAAAATCAGAGAGAAATAATGAAAGAGTGCTCTGGTGGTTGAGATGAGTTATGACCAAAGAAAAGGGTAGGTGGGGATAATTATAGACTCACTGGCTGAAGCGCCGCAATTCACGCAAAGCTACCCAGTAGATCCATATATAAGTGCACAGTAGGGGTTCGGCGCAAGTAGAATCATGCTCTATATGGGTGACATCCCTCACAACATGCTTAGACGGCAGGTCTGGAAACCCCTCGTTCATAGATCTACAATCTACGTGTGTTCCAACTCCTACTGTATGCGTAGACGGCCTCAGCGTGCCCACGGTTCACACCCAAAAGGTGATCAACGTGCGTTCCACCCCCTACTGTGTGCGTAAAAGGCCTCAACGTGCCCACAGTTCACACCCAGAAGGTGATCAACTTGTACTGAGACTTTGCAATGCACCCAGACGATCCTAAGCACGTTCACGGTCAATCCTAAACCACGTCTACGTGCGTAGTCACCTGTACAACGCACGTAGATGACCTCCAACATGTATTGCACACGTAGCACAACCCTCAAACTCATCCCAAATTCAATGATCAACACTTCGACTCCCAATCCTTTTGGAATACAACAAGATTTTGGTTAGAACGGGTGAGATATTACATACTTTTTTCCCTCAAAAGAAATTTTTCCTCAAATTTTAAAAAACAACCAAAAAAAACAAGAAAACAACTCGAAGCTAGGATCATCTCTATCTCCCCAAAATGAACCCAATTCAAAATTTAGGCCATCAGCCCCAAAACGTAGCAAGGGTGTGACCAACGCCCGACCAATATACAACATGCAAAAATGAAGATGCCAGGATAGAATGAAACGCAAAATGTGCAAGACATAAACAACACACACTGACCTACGGATCAACTGCATCAAACAGGTCTGGATATCTACGCCGCATCTCCTCCTCGGCCTCCCAAGTGACCTTCTTGACAGAATGATGCTGCCAGATCACTTTCACAGAAGCGATCTCTTTGTTCTGGAGTCTCTTGACCTGACGGTCAATGATCCTTATAGGAACCTCATCATAAGACAGGTTTGGTCGAACCTCGACTAACTGAGAGGCCAGAACATGGAAAGGATTGGGGACATACTTCCTCAGAAGGTATGTGAATTGATTCTTTGTTATCTGTTTAATACTCATATTAGTATGTGTTTAGAGTTTTGATTGGAGGATAATTGCATCAAAAAATGATTTAGAGATAAATTTTGATGAATTGGTTGATTGGTCTGTCTAGGGTTTTGGTTTTCTATTTGAAATTGCACCGTTCTGCTTAGATATTTAGAGATGGATTTTGATGAGCCTTAAAACATAAAATTCGTTATAAATTATGTCTTATAAGAGCCTGTAGAATATCATGGTGATTATAACTAGATAATATGAGTTAGTGTGGATGAATCGAATGTTGCTCCAAGAATTCCTTGTTTTTCAATAATACTATCCAGTTTTGAACTTTGGTTTTGGTGCCTTAACAATGTAATTACTTGATGGTCAAAACATAACATGTTTTTGTATATGTGTCTAAAATATTTATCTAAAGTTTTATTGTAATTGGATTTATATAACTTGAGTTAGGTGCAACAAACTATAAGGTGCTCACCTAAAGCAACTTTGTTAAAGAGCTATCAATTTGAAAAATTGTCCATATTGTTTTATAATGAATTAAGGGATAAAATTTTGTATGCATACACTATACTATATCTAGTATATGAGGGTCAAATATCATAGCAAAAGGACTCTATTTACATTTTCAAACCTAGATGAAAAATGGGTTGTCTAGAACAGTGTAATATATAATTTTAGTTACTTTGAGTATGATGTTTGTTTAGACATAGTTGGTCCATTTTGTTTTCCATTCAAGTAATTAAATGCATTCACAATAGGGTATTAACATCACCTCATGTGTTTAAAGCATATCATACATGTATATTGCATATATTTATAAGTTACAACAAAAATAACTAAAGTATATGCTATAGGATTGAGAAACGTTGAGAGAGAGCATGAGCAAAGTAACGGGACATGCTATCTATCTTGAAAAGGTGAGTATAAACTTGAGGTTAGATTCAAATATGTATTATATGATTTATGTTCATAAATGTGCTCTTGATATGATTACTTGGACAAATTGGTGACTAGTTGAATTTACGTGATATAAGCTATATGTTGAAATCTTCATATAGTTTACTATATAGATATGTTGAGAATGCTCATTGTAAATATGGAATGGAATGCTTTTACATGTATATTGATTATCAAATGTTTCATATGTTAATACATGCATACTGGACTTAATAAAGGCGTTGTGACTATCATGCTTTTGTATTTGCAAATTATATTCACAGTGGGACCTACGGGTCATATTTCTATACTAGAGATCTTGGGGTCATATTTTCATATTTAAGACCTTTGGGTCATTATTACACATGAGACCTTCAGATCAATTTTTATACGATGCTAGGCAACCAATTACACAGTAGCATACAAGAATTCTAGGGTGATACTTGGTTTGTTTGGTCACAACATACAAAATGGAATGCAGTGACATGTGCATTTATTTGTATAGCATAATTAATCAATTATTTATTGAATGCTTGTGTTGGCTCAAATTTGATCTATGATGGTTTATACTCATTGAGTTGCGACTCATATGAAGCACAATATTTTTCCAGTTGACCATTGCTAGTAAATCTTTTCGGTTGGTTTGGAGCTAGAAGTCTACCAATAGCTGTATAAATAACAGGTCGACTAGCTAGTGTTCTAGACTCCCTCCTCCTTAGCATTTATATATATAGTTACCCGAGTTTATCTTGGCTTGTGTTTGTAAAAAAGTTGAAACTGACTTGTATATATGACTTGTGTTGACACTGTTGAATCAAGTTTTTAATTAACATAAAAACTCCTAAATTTTGATAATTTAACAAAACAATTGAAACAGTTAAGCTAAGCATATTTCTCAACTCTCTAAGTACATTAAAGAATGGTCCACGTACTTTAAACCAAGACCTATGCACATTGATCAGAGATAGAGGTGCATCGAGAAGTCAGAGATGGACGTTATGCGCACAAGAGCTCATGCAATGTGCGTAGAACATGTGTTATGTGCTTAGAAGCCAAATGCAACACACATAGATGTCGTGATTCAGTCAAGAAGAAAAAAATCCAGTATCCTATTGTGCGCGTAGGAATAAGTGCAGTGCATGTAGACGTGGTACAATCAGAAAATAGAATGGATCAATATACTGCTATGTGCATTGACATAGACCTGAGCACATAGTAACTAGAAGATGCATACTGGTTTAAATAGCACTTGGTACAATCAGAAAATCAAAGAAATCCATAAAGTCAAGCTGCGGCATGCTCTATCCCAGTTGTGTGCGCTTCAAAGGGTCATACTACGCACACAGAACAGACTTCAACGCACGTAGACGAGGAAAATATCCGTCTGAATGAAAATTTCCAAAATCTATTACAGACTGTCAGAATACCAATTGGAATATTCTCTGACATGAATTTAGAAATCATCAGAACAATGAGTCACGAACAGAGAATCAAATCGCAGAGGCGTCACAACAAAAGTGAGATGTACTACCTGACAAATAACAGACGCTCTTCGATTTTTGAAATTTTGAATATCTTTTGACACAGTCACGAGGAAGATCAAAGACATAACCATTGAAGACTCGACTACGTATGCAACACTGAGTACAATGCACACAGCATTCAAGCTCTGCGTACACAGATAAAAGTATTATGCACGTTGTTACTTCTTGATATAAAGCAGTGGGTACTGGAACTTGGCTTATGCATGTAGAAGGAATATCGTTGCACGTAGTACTCTGATAAAACCACGAACTACGTACACAATACACATGCTATGCACGTAGCAAGGACTGACGTCATTAATCTCACCATTTTTTCATCTCTCACAATGGTTGTTTTGGTATCCACAACGGATAGTTTTTTT
>CAODLS013742515.1:0-12212 GCA_948243855.1 Flueggea neowawraea
GACCATGTTGTACACTTTGGAGAACATAGTGCTTGATTATTTTCATGATTAACATTCATTGCAAGCATCCATGCACCAATTGTAACATCTTCATTGCTGAACATCCGAAAACTGATAACCAGATAACACAAAAAGAGAAAAGAAAGAAAAGAAAATTTAAGGCCGTATAGAATGTAAGGAGAAATCAGAATTGCCAAAAACTCAAACTCTCCATCATATTTTCTTAATTGCATTCCATCATCTTGATAACAGCAGTACAAAGCCAAAGAAACCACTAGTCTACAACTAACAAAGAAATTATCTACAATTACAAGAAAAATGCTAGATGCTTCCAAATGGTTGTCAGTCGGATAGTGAGATTGCTTGAAGTTTATTCCAAGAGAAAGAACAATGAAAGAAGTTGCTCTTACCCAAGCAACATGGTTGAACTAACTAGGTAACTCAAGCTAGCTTAAATCTTATGAGATGGCCTAACTCAAAGATGACTATTAACTATTTTTCTGTTCTTCAGTTAAATCAAAATGCTAAAATAATATCCCCATGATGTTTTGATTGTGCATATAAATGATTCACTAAAAATAATTTGTCAAAGTAAACATAAATTAGTAAGCAGGAGTTGAGGAGGAAGTGGAAAGCATTTCAAGTTGTTTACACATGAAACACAATATATGGATCTCCATGTCCACCAGAGTTGCCTGCTTGGAATGTTTGATTGTTGTACTAAATTGTTCCAGCCCAGAATTGACAAAGTTTTCTAACCATTACAAATTTATTAGTTTTCTAATTCCTTTTAGTGAAAAAGAAGGGGCATTTCACTGAGACGATTGATAAGATGAGTTTAATGTGAGGTTTCAATTGAGGGGACTTTTACCACTAGGGTGCCCCTGTTCCTATCTTATGTCAACAAGTTAAAATTGTCATTTTCCTTATTTATGAACAAAGTGGGGAGAAAAGGAATATCACCACAGAAGACTGAATGTCAACAATCTTTACAATTGGACAAATTCCAGTATGCTAATTCCTAATGTTAAAGGAATTCAACTCTATATATGATGTCCAATCTTATATTAACAAGTTAAAGTTGTCATTTTCCTTATTTATGAAAGTGGGGAGAAAAGGAATATCACCACAGAAGACTGAATGTCGACAATCTTTACAATTAGACAAATACTAATATGCAAACTCCTAATGTTGAAGGAATTCAACTCTATATATGATGTCCAATAAATGGAAAAGAGCAGGAAGTAATATTTAACTACAGGTTTAACCAAAAAGTAAAAGAGATACTGGAGGTTTCCATGATCTTGCCTGTTGTTCCTAAGAACAACTAAACTTGCAACAACTTCAGCAGAAAGGGCATATATTGGACCATAAGCATGAAGAAAGTATTCCTTCCCAAGCAAGTGAGATAATGGTTCATACCTGCACAAAACAAGATAATGGGACACTAATGCTTTTTGTGAATTACATTTACTAAACTTGTGCAGTGCCATGAGTCAACCCAAAAACTGTCATGTTTTTACATAAAACTTATTTCCAAACCAAATTCAGAACAAAATTCAAATAGAAAATGCTTCTTCTTATGCAGGATTCATCAATAGTATCCATGATTCAGGGAAATAATACTTTATCTGAATTTGAGACACTCTGGACGGTTAGATTGTACTCTAGAATTCTTTTCATTACTTATGCCCACTAGGTGGATTATTTTAACAATAGAAGCAAGCAGTAGAGAAATCCACAGGAATTAGGACATTCTCTATCTAAATATTAGTGCTCTCTAATAATGAATCTCATGACTGCAAACTGTTCACTTTCTTCCAAACTATGATACCTTATTTACATTGATCAACATGCAAGGTGCACCAAAATGCATTTGACTTGTACAACCTAATGTTGTAGGGGTTATATAACTCATCTTTATTTTCTTTGCCAAAATAGCTGTTCCAATTAATACAGCATAGCATTCTGTTGAATGATTTGACAATGCCATCAATTCCAATTACTATTATTATTCAAACACAAATATTAACAAGAACATAAAAAAGCTAAGAAATATTTCACAATTTCAGTAGATAAGAGACAAACCACTTGAGCTTCGGATCAGTGAACACCGGCCCCTTTTTCATGCATCCGAGGTAAGTTTGAGAATGCGAACGCTCTTTTGCTAATAACGTTGACAATCGATCTACCAATTAAAGGAAAAACATATTCAAAGTGACATAACAAAGATCCTTCAATCAAACAAAAACGCTTCCCAAACAACAATTAAGCCTAAACATAAGAAGTTTAACTCACCTGGCCGCAAATAAATATCATCATCAGCCTTCACATAAAACTCAGCATCAAAAAGTGCATATGCAGCTTTAAAGAACGCCAACCTACAAGTCAAAGTAAAAAAACTCATTACATGTTCACTCCCATCACAGCCTACAACACAATGTAGCGGAGACAGCAATAAATGACCATAATAAACAAAAGCACTAACGTTTTATAAGGGAGCTTACTATACTGTTCCTCGGCATCAATAAGCAAGAAATCATCATACTCCTCGATCTCCTTTCTCAGCTCCATCGTCTTCTTCTTGTCCCCACTCCGACCAATCACAAACCTAAAAGCCAACCCCGTCGATTCCTCTAACCTAGAAACACCAAACCCAAACGTTAAATCTCCAAACTTTATTCACATAATCAGTTTGAGCAGTTACACTTTCTGTTCTGCACTTACACTAAAAAGTGGGAAAAAAATAGAATATTGAAAAAAAAAATTGGCTTAGATCAACAATTTGATGAGTAACGGGTTGACTTTAAAAATGAATATAACAAATTGGAAAAAAAAAAAGAAAAAAGTAATGAGAAATTCAAAGTCAACCAGACAAACACTCACAATATTAGTTAAGATTATTAACTTAAACAGTTGCAGTTTCTTTTTCTTCAAAAGACTAATTCTTCAACGGCTAAAAATGGAGAGAAGCTGATAATCCCAAACAGATTGGGGAAAAAAAAATCTGAATCTAATCCATACCGTTGAAGACCTTCGCGATTCGATGGCATCCACGTCATCCGAAGCGACCGCCTCCGACCGGGCGAGGCAAACCCAGTCTGGATCCCGACAAAGCCCATAACTTTATGCCGTTTCCGATCTGGGGAGGTAGAAACGGCTGCGTTTTGATCATCTTGGTAGTGGAAGCTGACAAGGAGGGACTGGAGCTGGCGGGAGCAGGAAGAGGATGACCAGGAAAGAAAAGAGGAGAGGCCGAAGAGGAAGCCGGAGAGGCCGACGAGGAGGGAGAGGAAGACGATGGCGGTGGTGGAGCGGCGGGAGAGAGGGCGGGTGTGGAGGGGGAGTTTTGGGGAGGACGGCATGTCGTTTGGGGGGTTAGTGAGAGAGTGGAAGAGAGATCATTGTTTTAGAGAGAGAGAGAGGGGGGAAGAGTAGAAATTCAGTTAGTGGCGGTTAGAAGTGGCGGAGTGGGATTTTAGATTTCATGCATTTATTGATTTTGACGTTGTATCCGACATACGTTGGTGTTGGTCTTCGTCTTTTTTCTTTTATTCTTTTTTTTAATCATATTATTCTCCCCTTTTATTTAATAAAAATGAGAAAAAAAAGTTTTTTCTTTTCACATACAATTTTCATGGATTTATGGAAAGTATCAAATTTAAATTTAAAAAAATTACACGATCTTTTTTGTAGCTTTAAAATTGTCCCCACTCTCTCCACCTTTTTCTTTTAATTTTATAGAATTATGTAATAAAATTGCCACATAATTCCAAAAAAAAAGGAAATTTTATGAGAAAAGGAAACATCGGTCTGAATTTTAGAGTAATAAGAAATAAACAAAATAAATAATTAGGATATAGAATAAATTGTTTTTAATTCATTCAATATAGATTCATGAGTTTCCATTTATCAAAGAATTTGGTCAAATTATGATGAGAGATGACACTTTGGGATCTGTTTTTGAACTCATATCTTAGAATTAATTAGGCTTTATGAACTTTAAATGTCAACATTTTACGTTTTCGTAATTTTTAGTCCTTTTTTAAATTTAATAAATTTATTTCTAATTTTTGAAAATATTACCAATTAGTTAACTTTTTAATTAACCGTTCAAAAAATTTGTCAAAATCTAATATGGTGCCTCTTAACGATCAAGTAATTTATTATTAACATTTACAATTTAAACTTTCATACTTTCGTTGGTTTATTTTTGAAGATAATCAAATCTATACCAATTTCTTTTATTTGAATAAAATTTTGTTAAATTTTCCCAAGCATTTATTTTTTGCCAAGGCATTTTCATAAGCATTGGTGACGGATTTTTGTAAAGAATAGGTGAAGAGTAGATTTTGAGCTTATATAATTGAACGTACATCTTAGTAGCTTAACTTTTCAAAAAGAGGATAATCCTTCACGATAAAGCAAATAATATCAGACCTGACCTTGTTTTGATGTTCATGCCGAGCATTATATGGTAAAAAGAAGGGTCAATTACTATTTATTCTCTAAAGTAATTTGTAATTTCTCATTACATTATTGAGTTTAGAAAAGTCTCATATTAAGTCTATTCTTAAACATAATTAGCGAAAACTAATAAAATATGTCAAATCTAATAATGTGACATGCAGGAGCATGTGGAACACATGCTAACATGGCCATATGTCACTATAAATCTATCGTTTTCTTTAATTTTGAATGACGACGTCTAAAAATAAAAATGCGATAAAAAACTTTTCAAAACTCAATGACGTAATAGAAAATTACAAATTATCTTAGAGACGAAATAATAATTGCTCCTATAAAGAAAGACGAATTCCAACACCAAGAAGTGTCAAATTCGTATGCCACCATTAGATTCATTTTCATAAAATTTTAATTAATTCAAATAATTTTTTTTTCTACGTAGCAATATCCTCCAAAACTTTCCTAAAATTCAAATTCATTTGAACCAAGCGGACTACGAATTCAATGGGCAATACCAACTTAGCTCAGAGTTGAGAGGTGTGTTTACGGGTTAGTATGGCCTTGGCAACACCTAGCTTCTATTTATGCACGAGTCACGTACTGACTGAAACGCTCTGCGTGCGCCAGTGCCTATGCGTCTGATCCATGTTTGTTAGCAACACAAAAGCGTCTATAAATTTACAGTTCCATTTCTACTTCTCATTTAACTCGCAGACTAGCTGTAGGCTGTAGCTGTCTGTCCGAACAAGGCTCATCATTTACAGATTGAATATTTGAAGGCACTGCAGCCTGGTTCTTTTCTACTTCTGAAACTGACTCACCTCAGGACATCTTTGAAAATTGTTCCTGCAAGTTTCTATCTTGGCTTTCTCCCACTACCAAATCAGCGTTGTCTGGATTGCAGACGCCATTGTCTGAGCAGGGCTTACCATCAGTTGGCTCTACAGAGTCAAAAACCGAATTCCGGTGGGTACTAACATCTAAACTGTTAGGTGGTTCACGGTCAGGTCCAACGCCGTCTATTTTTTTCCTTTCACCAACTTCAAACTCCTGAGGATTTTGCTTTTCAATTTCGCCACCATCTTCGTCTGCACAGCATTGTCCTTCGGGTTGCTGCACAGACTCCATGACATGCTCCCCAATAGTGTCCTTACCTATTTCATCGAAAGTCGCCACATCTGAAAGTTGTGTTGCATGGAACAAATACAATTAATTTGTCAGAGGAGTGAACAGTGAAGTAATAAGTTGGCTCTTTCATAAAGAGGTAGGCAACTCTAACCTGGTTTTATAGCTGGTTCTTTCTCTTCATACAATGATTTTTTCAGCAATACTGGGCCAGGGAATACCATCAAGTTAATGTTATTCAGACTTCGCTTTTCCTCGCTGCTCACTGGTATGAACCCAAAACCCTTGGTCCAAGTCTCCACAAGTTCTGGTATTGCAGATATGACAAGCTTTTTCACCTTGAAAGAAATTAGCATCTGCAGTCAAAATTGAGGTTTTCACTCACTGAGACAGAAATGAAGGTTTATCACCTATGAGCAACAAAAACCTCAGAAGAAGCTGAACTGCACAAACTAAGATCTATAATTCCGGCCTTATCGAGGGTACAAAAAGTCAAGTGAATATATTCCAATCTAATCTTAAAATTCTAGAGATGCATGCAAAGAAAAAAAAGAAAGAACTAAAAACAAGACTTGAAAGCCGGATTTAAAGGTCTATTGGGATTTAGTTTCTTTTCAGCAACCAAGCCAAATATTACTCAAATAAATAAATAAACAGAGGCCAAGCAAAATTTTGCATGTTCTCACATAACTAATCCCTTTAGTGAATCAACAAATTAAATTGCAAGTGAAAAATGAAAGAGTACATCTTCAATTGCTGTCAGAAGGCGTATGCACATTCCCTGCCGACGGTAGTTACTGCTGGTTGCAACGAGGGGCATCTCTGCTACACTAATTCCATGCACCCTGCAATGAAAACATTCATATCCAACCTGATGTGGACATAACTAAAGGTAAAAAACCTTAAAGTCTGGTATATTCTTCCAAAGCACATTTAACATTTATAGGAACCATACACAATTCAATGTGTAGCCTCGTACATGGATGGGTTTAGCATTGCATTGGCATACTTAGTAGAATGATAGAATACTTGGATACTTGAGAAGCCACATCTTGGACAAGTAAACTGTATGTATAGGATATTATTGAACTGTGAAAACATGTTTTCAAAATTCTTTTATCCAGAATATCTCTGATACCATGAGACCATGTTTTTGAAGTTCTTTAGTCTAAAATATCTCTGATACCATGATAACCAAGCACCATTTATTGCTTATCGCACATTCATACAAAATGGAACTTCCAACAAGGTCTTCAATGAGGAAAAACCCTGGGAAGGATGGGGGTGAGCCTTGAGACTATGACATCGAAGTCATAGTTGACGAGGCCTTTAATGCTAGGCTACTACCCCTACCCATCAAGGGAATCTTCACCTTAGATAGTAACAAAGATTTTTCACAGAGAACACAAGCCACCCAATTACAGTGTCCCCCTCTCAATGTTTTGCATTCCTATTGTATAAAAGGAAAATCCAAACTAAAAAATAATGCTTTTAACACCTATCAAATATAAATATCAGGAAAACAACATCAATTTAAATGAGCACTAACCAGAAAACAATCTCAACTTAAATGAGCACAAACCAGAAAAAAATCTTAACTTAAATGAGCACTGTCCAGCCATTCTCAAGAATGTACCATAATTTGTTCTTTTTTCTTTACGTTACATATATTTGTGTGTCTAGGTTTAGTTTTCTAATATAGATGATCAGTTTCATTACTCAACAAAAAGAGTAACCAAATTCTAGTTATGTGGAGACACACTGTTTGTACCAGCTCTAGCTAAGGCAACCAACCACAGAGGACTTGATCAGCAGTTCCACCAGCAACCAAGTAAATTTATGCATTATATTTGATTTAATTTCAATTTTCGATTGACCAGGGGAACTGTAATGAGCTAAAATTAGATATTTAGCTAACTGAAAATTGTAAAATCCATGAAAAATAAATGTTGGAAGTCATGCTACCTGATAGACCCTATAGATAACAGTGTGTCATCTCTCTCCAACACCAGTGTAAAAGCCTTGAAAATTAAGTTGAGCAAATTCTGACCTGGAGAGCACATATAACTGAAACATTACTACATTATCACATCATGATTAATGATATTTTTTACAAAGATGATGTTGCAACAAACTGCAGAAGATAAGAGATTTCCACCATCCATAATATATGCTCACTTCCAAACATAGCAACAATCGCACATGCATTCCTTGACCTCCATATTTGTTCATTAATGACCTTGTTGTATCTCAAACCCCAATTTCCTAGGTACTTAGATAAATTATTTCATCAAATGGTTAAAAAAAATCCCACCTCTTTTCTCCTCCATACCAAACTTCAAGGCTTTCACAAGTTCCCAGGGCCTTGACCCTGGAATATCCAATCTAGGGCCTCCACATACTTTTCCCATCAGCTCATATCAAATGAGACATTTTTTTTTATTTCTCAAGGAAAATATATTTTCCCAAATCCAAAAATGAAAAAAGGGAAAGAGCCAAAAAATTTGTATACAAAAGATGGTACTTGCGTATATATTCCTCTGAACAGATGATCAATTAGAAACTAAAGATTAAAAAGGTAAAGCACTCACCCCCAATTGTACAAAACCTGGGGAATCATGTCTATTCCCGTTCTAGGGTCTACCATGGACTGAAAGCATCCCTCCATAATGGTAAGAGCTACAGCTAGTTTTGAGTTGCATTCTGCCTTAAGTGCTAATCATTGAGAAGAATGAACCTTCTGATCCTCATCCATGCATTTAAGAAGTGTCCAAGAAAAACCATCAGCAATATGACTGGAGATCCCAACACGTGAATGAAGACCATAGTAAACCTGGAGATGCCAGTAAAACATGTTATCAAATTTAGCAAGAGTGGGAAGATCTATAGTTCATCAACTCAGTACACTGTGCGCAACCTTATAACTTATGATATAGGTAACATGGCCAGACACTCTATAGAGGAGACATAGAACTTACCCATAAAAGAAATTTGAACTTTTTTAGATCTTTCCGCTTAGCTTTTGTTTTTTTACACAACTCATGACAAATGATTTAGGGTTTGTTTGGAAGGAGTGGCATTTAGCATCTAGTGTATTTAGCATCTTGTTAAAAAATGTGCTTTTTCTCTACTTTTTCACTGTGCAATCATTATCAATCATTACAAAAACTACACAAAATACAAACATGCTACTCCTTCCAAACAAACCCTTAAATAACACATTCAAATTTCATGGAAAAATTCCCACCAAGTATAGTAATAAACATGGAATACCACAATACACACAATCACACATGCATGCCCACCTACATATGAACACAAACGCAATGAAGGAGTTGAGCATGTCTATCACATTATATGTTTGACCTAACAAATGGTTACTGTTTTAGTAGTAGTTGAAAACTTGCAACTTTGCTATATCTATCTTAAAATTCCATAAAATAATGAAAAGTAGCTTTTGAAAAGAGGAAATTGCTCAAAACTCAATCTGCTTTATGGTATTAGTTGCTGAGAAGGCCAAAAACAAAAAGGACAGAGGAGATAGCTGAAAAAGAGTGTGAAAAAGGCATCTCTAAAGGGTTCTTTAAATAGAGCATCCAATATTTTCTTAATAGACAGCAGTCCAAACAATTTCAAACATTTTATTGGTGTCAATGGAGTTACAGTTCCAAAACTTGACCACAGGCAGCATCGAGCATTCATCATATGAAAGAGAACTTTAAGGACATTACTCATTGAATTGATGCAGGTTGATTGAAATAGAGGAAATCCACTAATCTGTCACATACTAAAGCTTTTACATCATATAGGTGAATTCCATAGAACTGCTGCTGGACTAACTAGCCTGGTTACATACCCATGCATCACTATAGGTCAGTTCAAAGACATATTCCAAAAATGGCTCAATTGATTGTAGCAAGCCAAATAAATGGATCATTTGAAGATTGAGGAATCAAGATGGTAACGGGGAAGAGAAAGACCCGAAATGATATGCCCTTAATGATCATTCAATAGTTTAAGTTAATTTTAAGTTGGATTGAGTTGAGCAGCAAGCAGCACCATCAAGAATGAAATGCCACAATAGTGCAACTGATATGAAATGCTAATCAGAGAGGGCTTCAAATTGATGAATTTACCTCATGAGACACCAAACAAAAAGAAAAGAAGATGATGATTGAGAAAAAAAATGCATTCGTCTAAGAACATGACAAAAAAGGCTAATACTAAGAAAAAAATGCTGAATTACCGGAAGCCCACAAAATGTTTCAGAATCACATCCAACATAACTTACACCTCCAATTCAAAAGTCGTGCAAAATTACCTCTTGACAGCTTCCACCACAAAACCATGTATCATAAACCACTCCACCGCATACACCCATCCCTTTATTGCAGACCCCATGATCTGCAAAAACAGTATCGAGTAAATTGGACATTCATGGATTACTTTTGCAAATAGAGAATTAAGTTATTTGGAATTATAAGACTGTTCCAATCCAATAAATGCACAGAAAAAGTATCTTTAACCCA
This sequence comes from Flueggea neowawraea, assembly GCA_948243855.1. Classification (NCBI taxonomy): domain Eukaryota; kingdom Viridiplantae; phylum Streptophyta; class Magnoliopsida; order Malpighiales; family Phyllanthaceae; genus Flueggea; species Flueggea neowawraea. The sequence continues at coordinate 10,122 of CAODLS013742515.1, forward strand.
GTAGCGACGGGTTTGGACCAATTATTATAGATGGATGGGATAAGATATAAGTGCATCTGACACATAAGTTAAATGGGGAGATTTGTCCTCTTAGAAAAGGAAACATTGAATGATCGGATCATAAAGCATGAGATCCTTCAATTGATAAGACAAGATTTCAAAGGGAGAGGGGAAGTTAACAAATGGATGTGATTGTTCAAGGTGTTATCAGGATATTAAATTCTAAAACAATTAGATATTAAAGTGAGTGAATAGGACCAAAATCATATTATGTGAGAGTAAAATGACCATGAGAAAAAAAAAATGGCATATGAATTGCGTGATAAGCCAAACACCATATCTGGTATCAACCCACCAAAGCAAATTGCATTGATGAGTGAAATTTAGGAAGTACACTCTAATTTAACAAGTTTTCCAACACTAATTTCTGTAACAATAAATACAAGTTTCTCATTATACAAAGATATAAACAGACTTTTATGTCCTGGAATAATAACTTCAATCTATAGAAAAATGCCGGCAACTTACACTTGTGTTCACACTGTGAACACTTATATCCATCCAAGGAAGTTGAGGCCCTGTTGTCGTTGACCAAAGCCCCACATGTCCAACAGGTACAATTTGAGCAATACCAATTGCCTTCAGGGAGCACCTAAAGTAGAAAAAAGGAAGAAAGATATAGAAGATTATTATCCTATTTTTCTATATTAAAATAGAAAGAATCTCAATCTCTTGTGTGTTTTTCACCACACTGTCTAGTTAAAGTCCCAGAAAATTATTGGTTAAAAAAAAAGTCCCAGAAAATTGAATCCATAGACTAATAATAATAAAAAAAGTTGAAGATAGAGCAAATTAAAAGGGTCTTAAAAGAATTCTTCTCATATAATAAGAAATATAATTTACAACTAAATAGAAAAAGGCCGACTTCTAAAATATGCTGCACACAATAGTGACTTGATGATCAACTTAACTTCAACTACTCAACAAGTTTCACATCAAGATCATGGGAGAAAAATATTTTTCAGAAGTTACTTTGTCGGAACTGGATTCAGTCCACACAAAAAAGAAAAAAATTGTCCTACAGGATAGTTAGCAACCAAAGACATATCATTCTGCCCAAAACATTAGTAGTTTGGTAGGAAGATTTGAACAAGTACATGAGCAGTTACGCTTGAAGGAAAAAGAAGATTGCATGTGTTTAACCGTAAGGTCCCAAAATGTGCTGTTTCCGACTTAAATACGATGCATCAATTACAGATTTTTGTGCATTCTCAATGTGTTGATAACTAGATGTGTCAAGCAAGTAAATATATCTAACAGGCATAGACAAATACATAGGATATTCTGCCATATACGCATATAGCTGTTGATGAGTTGCATCATCAGATCCTACTGACATCTAGTGCTTTAGAACCACTAATAATCAAATGCTCCAGTATTTAGGAATATAGTCCATCGCAAATATGATAAACTAAAAAAAGGAAAAAGGAAAAAGAGGAGAGAGAAAAACAATTATTGAAGGATAGAAACGGTGGAAAAAGATGTCACAAAATAAATAAAACAAACCAAAGGCAAACCTCTGCAGACAAGCAAGCTTGATGAAAAGTAGCGGGACAGTTGTCACAGCATATCAGCTCCCCACAATTGCCACACAGACCACATGAATCATCATTATCGTCATCTTCATCAGTTCTAACCACTTGGGTTCTACTTTTCCTGGCCTTATACTCAGTTGACCATGCTTGCAGCTGACACAGAGTAAAAGGCTTTCCAGATTCCATGATCAGATTCAAACATGGACGGCTTTGGTTATAACCAGCATGATTTTTGAATTCAGAAACAGATAGCACCACATGACAACACCTACACATGATTCCATCCCTGGTAATCAACCCATCTTTGATAACGTCATCTTTAGGGTTTTGATACTGTATTACATCATTGAGGTGTATGATGCCCATATTAATCAACCATGATAAAACCGATTTAGCTCCCACAGTTGACCACTTACCATCGATGTAATGTTTTCCAGCTTTTCCCAAATTTCTTGGAAGCAACTTGCAGCTACCCTTTCTGTTTTTAAGCTTTTTC
>CAODLS013743009.1:0-11531 GCA_948243855.1 Flueggea neowawraea
GCTGTGATTGACGGAACAGACTTCCGGGTCTTGGTTCGGGAAACGAGAAAGCTTCCAGATTGTTGCGGCGGTGATTGGTGGTGGTGAAGTCTAGAGAGAGAGTCAGTGTTGCTGTAGAGAGACTTGGAAGACAGAGTTGAAAGAGCCATTGTTAACCTTTTTCTTGTTTTCTTGATAAAGATTCCAACTTTCCTGTCTTTCTCTCTCAAGATTCAAGCTTTTCTTGTTTTCCTTTTTCAGAGAGAGAGACAGAAAGTTGGCGGCTCTTCTGAGGGAGGAGAGGAGAAAGGGAGGAGGGTTTTTAAAGGGGTTTTGGAGAGAGGTTTGGTGGAGTGATTTTCAACAGTCAATGGAGGGAGGGAGGTCGGTAGGAAAAGAGGGGAGGGTCGTTTGGGGAGTCTAGAGGTCGAGAAGCAATGTCATTAGGGGTGGTTTTGTAAATGCAGAGGAGCGAGTGGCGTTTTTGTAATTTGATGTGCGTTTTAGGTAACAACAATCAAATGCATCCCCTCCCAACAACCTTCCCGTGGCCCCCACTCCACTTCTATGTATCAGCCTACCTAACCTTGCTTTGTAGGGTTCAACACAAATATTAAAATATTTAATAATATTTAATAAATTATTAAATGCGTGAATTGATATGTCTTAAATTATTTTTCAACACAAATATTAAAATATAATAAATTTATATTAAAATACAATAATTATAATAAAAATTAATTAAATAATTTTATTTTATTTTTAATTATTAAATTAAATATTTTAAATATATTTTTCTTCACATCTTTTTTATTATCATTTAATAATTTATATTTATATTTAATAATTTTATTTATTTTTTTAATTAAAAATATATTTTAAATTTTTTAATAACATATAAATATTAAACAAAAATATTTTTTAATAAAATAATTAAAATAAAATAAATTTGGATAAGAATATATTTTTTATTTATTAAAATTTATAATTTCGTACACTATATATAAAAAATACAATATAATTAAAAAAATAATTGCCCATTCGTCTCAATATTCCTCTGAAATAGATAAATTAATTTATTTTTTTATTAATTTTCTTATATTTTTAATTGTAATAAGTTCTACTTTATTATGGTAGAATATTTTTGTTTATATTTTAAATTTGTAGAACATTTACTTTTTAGTATTTTTTATTTTTATTATATTTTTCTATAATTTTAAAAAATAAAATTAAAATTTAATTAATAAATAAATTTATTGTTAACTAAAGCTAAAAAACATTAGTGAAATGAAAAAAAAAAAGATGAAAAAACAATTGAAAACAAAAGAAAAAGGAAAAAATATGGAGTAACATTGTAGTTACTCCATGAAATGCAGTAGAAAATGAGGTCCGGTTGGACCCCATTTCTACTGCATTTCCGCCTAAGACATCATTTACTCTCTGAAGTTGTATGTTTTTATAAAGGGAGGTGCTCTCCTTACATTAAATTCAAAGGCAATGGATGCTGAGAATCAAGAGTAAATTTGAAATACTTCCTCTTTTTAAACTTACTCTTAGAATAAGTTAAGCCCTCTCCATTTATAAATTATCATCTTCAACTTTTTAAATGTTTAGAATACTCGAGTTTTGAGCAAAGAGGTTGGTTGAGTTGACAGTCATGTCCACCTCGAAATCTTTAGGTCCTAGAGCCGAGATCACCATGTGGAGAATGAGTTTAAAGAATAGTATAGGAATTGCATGTATATCAGTTAAAAAAAAAGAATACCCGAGTTTTGTTTAAACTATCTGAACTAAGGACTCAGACGCCATTGACAGAGCCAAAAATCAAACGTGGTAGAGTAGATTTTAAGACGGATTCAAATGACAATTTTTTATAGCAAAAAATATGACAATGTTACAGTACGATAAAATAACATTAAAAACAATTAAAATACAGAAAAGGAGTACAACTTAAGCATACGGGTGTAATCGAGCCGAGTTTTAGAGTGTTCAAACTCGGCTCGACCAAAATTGTAATATCTCGTCGGATCGTGATCGGTAACAATGTAGTTTTCTGATCCGTTCCGCTTTGAGCTTGGTTGTTGGAGTTTTGAGTGTCTGATCAACGGTTTTTATTGGGGTTACTCGAGTTCTCAAGTAGGTGTAACTTGAATAAGATGAACCATGGATAACTCGAGTTAGCATTGGGATAACTCGAGTAAGAGGATGCGCATGTTACTCGAGTAAGCTATTTGGTTACTCAAGTAAGCCGTGCTTTGAGTCGCGTTTTTGGGTAGCTCAACTCGAGCTGTCAGGAGTTGCAACTCGAGTTAGCCATGCCTAACTCGAGTAAGGCTTCCTATAACTCGAGTTAGAGCTAGGGTCTATATATATACCCTACCCAACTTTATTCTGCTCTCACCCTCATTTCTCACTCAAATCACACTTAATCCGTCCATGAGTCATACCCGTGGGTTCCCCTTTGATTCAAATCATTTATTGAGGTAAGATTGACTCTACATTGCTCCTATTTCATCATTGTTCATGCATCAAGGTTGCATTCTTTGTTTTGGGCCGAATTTCTTTATAGGTTTGGATTTTGAGTAAGTTGTTGTGGTGATAAATGGTTATAAATGTTTAATCGTGTTAGTTAGAGACTAGAAACTCTTGGGATAAGCTTTGAATCATGAGATTTGAGGTAGTTCTTGAATGAACTAGGGTTTGAAAGGAAATTGGTGATTTTCGTGATGATTCTGAGTACCTTTGGTGTTTTGAGCTTGGATTTGTGTTCAGTTGGTTGATTAGACACAATGTGGGTGTTTGGTATTGATTTTTATTGGTTAAATCAGAGTAGATCGAATTTGAAAAATTCTGAAAAAGTGTCTAACTCGAGTAAGCCATTCGGCTAACTCAAGTAAGTCACATAGTGTATAACTTGAGTTAACCCTTGTTCTAACTCGAGTAAGTGAAGGGAAATATAACTCGAGTTAGCTGAAGATACAACTTGAATTAGCCATGGGTCTAAGGGACTAAAATGTGTAATTTTGACACTTTGCAATTTCTAAGAGTTCGAAAACTCTTTTGAGGATTCTGACTATTGGGAAAATTAAATGGGATAATTTCAGATGTTTTAAGGACCATTTTGTAATTTTTCAAGTCTTGGGGACTAGGACGCAATTTTACACTAGTCGAAGACTAGACTGTAATTTTACGTAGAATATGAATTTATGATCGATAGTGATGGATTCATATTCGATATATGTTTTCCGCGTCTATGGAAGTTTGCATTGCATATCATGCATTTGGTATGACCACAGTACTACATTTTGATGTATGTCATGTTGCTCATGTTCAGCTTCTTATTCCTGCCAACGAGACCAACCACCGACTAGTGGGGCTTAACTGGTGATTCAGGTTGGATATCCAAGTGAGTGGATAGCAGCTTCAGACACATAGGTCGTGTCTTGAAACTTGTATTATATTTTTATGATGTGCTGAACATGCTTATGAAAATGGACTAATCTAAGAATTGGTTAAATGAATAAAATGATTATGTGATTTTTATAATCAACCCTATGTTTTATGAAATTGATATATATATATATATATATATATATATTATGTGATTTCAAATGATGAATTGCATGCCTATGATTTATGTTATGTAAGATTATGGTTTTGTTTTTTATGATACGAGACATCTATGCTATAGGGTCGAAGTAGCATTTGGTATACCAATGATATATGTACTATGAAATCCCAGATACCAGGAATGCCGGTAGCCACGTGTTTTGACCCAACACATGAATTGTTATGATAGTGGTCGAGTCTACATCACCCATGTTATATGGTGTCATGAGCACACCTATGATTATGGTCCCTTATTAAAGATATATGTTTTAACTATGAAAACATGTTTTACAAATCGAAATGATTATTAAGTACGTTTTCATGCTTACTAAATGCTTTGCTTGCGAAAGATTTCAAAATGATTTTCGAAAAGCTATTACCTATATATATATATATATATATATATATATATATATATATATATATATATGTATGTATGTATTTATGTATGTATGTATGGTTATACCTACTCGTGGTATTTTTGAATGGTTTTCAAAGCAGTCTTTTTGAGGCACGTATGAAGGGATCTGAAGTGTTTTTCCTCATTGGGCCCTGACCCCTTTTCTTTCTATGTCTATTGTTGATTTATTCCGCAGGTTCATCATTTTTTGCTTCGGCAACTTTTCTACATTTTGGATACCAGTGATGCCCTTTTGATTAGGTTATTCTGTATTGATGTTAGAGCTCTACACTGAAATATTGTCGGGTACTAGGTTACTTTTCGTACTTTGATGTATTTTGATATATTACGATATATATATATATATATATATATATATATGTTTTGAATATTTTATTATGATATATGTTTATTCTATCGTTTGTTTTTAAATAACAAATGTTTTGGGTAGTAAGTTATGATCCATGAGGCTTATACGATACAATTCACCTCGTACGCCGATCGCGAGCCCGCAACGGGTCGTGACAAAAATGTTTCGAGCTTGAGTTCTATCTTGAGCTTAAAATCTTGTTCAATCTCGACTCGTTAGAAAGCTCGCGAGTTCATGAGCTTTTTGAGCTCGACTCAATAAATGCTCAAATAAAACTGTAAACGAGCTTTACTCATTCAAACTTGACAAAAACTCTAAAAAAATACAATCTAAGTTTAGGTTAGTTCAATAAACTTATGTTGGGCATGTAGTTGAACTAAAAACTATGAGAAGTTTCAACTTGTTTCACAAGTTCAACCAAATATTACATCATCTAAAAATATATTTATACTTTTATAGGCATGGCTTATTAGTGCAAACTTGCACTTTTGTCGATGCGATCCAAATATTAAATATTATTCCAAACATAAGCATATTTTTCATAAATTACATACATACATACATACATACATACATACATACATACATACATACATACATACATGTGTGTGTGTATATATGTGTGTGTGTCTGTGTGTGTGTATACAAGCTTGTTCACGAGTATGTTCATGAATACACAATCGAGCCTATTTGCCAGCTTTGGACTGTTCAAGCTCAACTCGTTTACAAAACGAGTTTAATATTTTGTTCGCGAATAGGCTCGTTTATTAACAAGCCGAGCTCCGAGCCGCTAGCAAACGGATCGTCTCATTTAGACCCCTACTTAAGCGACACTTGTGTTTATGGTGCGAGATAATTGATTCCTACAAATATTCATATTTTGAAAACTATTCAAAATGGATTCGTTGGCAATAATTGCAAAAATCTCCTTGATGAATACCACCAAGCTATCATTTAATCATTCGTCTCCCATCTTATTTCACAATTCATTCTTGACAAATTTCTTGAATTGATTTTCACTTCAACATTTTTATTCAAAAAATTTGCATCCGAAGTTTATGATGATTGCTCAACACTAGATGACTTAATTGAACTTCTAAGTCTTTTTTAAAAATATTTTTCCATTCTATTTTTATTCAAAAAGCCAATGGCGGAGCCATATGGGGACTAGTAGAGGCCCGGGCACCTGCTACCTCCGGTTGTCGAAGGAGGGGCTCTACCCTTTTGGTTTAGTTACAGCTTGCAGGAAACCCATAGTGTTACAGGCTGTTGGGTTTGAAAGACAGAGATGACAATCCATGTTCTTCTTGTTCTTTTATTATTATTATTATTATTTTAAATTGGGCCTTTTGTCAATCCATGAATTGATCCAAAAGAATGGACACCCATAAAACACACACCAGTCCTCACCTTTCTTCTACTTACTAAAAACCAAATAAGACTGAGTCTTTTGTTTTCTCTTCGTTCCCTTCCTCTCCACCCACCCCCTCTCTCTCTCTCCCTCCCTTCCTCTCCCCCTCTTTCGCTCATTTCCTCCTTCTCTCTCTCTCCTTTTCCCTTTCCCTCCCTTTCTCTCCCTCTCTCCCTCTCCCCAGCCTCTCTACTCCCTCGAAGACGACTAATGTTACCATCCTTTTCGTTGCATCGTTGGCATCCTTCTCCTTTTAGACGCGTCGACGAAATCCTCTTCCCTTCTTCTTTCACTCTCCCCGCTTCATTCCGTCGTGTTTTTAGCCTCCTCACTCACTGTCATGCCATCGTCGGCGTTGAGAGTAAGTGCTTCACTTCTCTTATTACCGTTGTCCCTTTTTTCTGTATATGATTTGTAATTTATAGGGTTTTAGTTAATTTGTGCATTGTTGACAGAAATTGAGTTGATTAAGTGTATAAAGACATGATTTTTTTTAGACAAATTGAATTAATTACTTGATTAGTTCAATAATTACCGCTTTTTTAATTGAAATTTCTACTTTTTAGGGTTTTAGTTAATTTGGGGTTTACTTAATTTGTTCATTGTTGACAGAAATTGAGTTGATTAAATTTAGTTTATATGGCCAAGATCTTTCTTATTTAGAGAACAAAAATTTTAGAAAATCAAGTAAATGAAAAGAAATCTAGCTAAGCATATTTGGCCTATGCTTAGCCAGATTACTGGCTCTAACATTGCAACAACCTATCAAATTAAATATAAATAAATATTTTAACTCCCAATTAAAATATAAAAATCAAAATCAACTCTATGAAGCTCGTATTTTAGCATCTCAGTGAAAGGAGAGTAAATCAAGTCATCAAGATAATTTTTAAGCACGTAAGAAAAAAAATGCTAAATTGGATAATTTTTTCCAAACCTTAACAAATTCTTAAAACCAAACTCTGACTAGCTAACCTCTATTACTCCAAAAAACAAAACCAACCAACTCATGACCTACACTCTCCTATCTCTTTTTCTCTTTCTTCTTATCATCTCCTCAAAAGGACTCACACCACTCTCAAACACCATGTAGTAACCATCATGCCGCCGCCATTTTGTCTTCTCTCCGTGTCTTCGTAGTGATGAAGTCGACGACGAAGAAAATCCAGATGCGACCTCCATCAGTTTGAGGTCCAGATCGGTGGTTTTCTAAGAACAAAATCCTAAATGCGTTTGGTTAGAAACAAATAAAAACAACCTAATTGTTGCAGAGTCTTCAAGGGTGGAGGGGTTGTCGGCGTTGAGGGAAGAGAGAAAAAATCCAATTTATAGTGGTTCGGTAGTCCCTTGACCAACGTCCAGTCCTCAAGCATTGTTTGGGAGTTTCAAAGCACTATTTCCTCACTTTTGGGTGGATGAAAACCTTCTATAACTTTTTTTATTTTTAAGGATCATAAGGAAACCTTTTACAACTCAAGTTTTTGCGAAAGCAACTAGGAAGCCTACACTTTCTTATTTTTACAAAGGCACAAACAAGGAAGACCTCTCACCCTTGTTTTTCAAGGCTCAATAAGGTAACATATCTAACCCTTAAGCAAATAATTTGCTCGTTACAAATTGCATTTCCAAAAACACATAATTAATCTCAACCTAACCTCAAGAATGATTGTAAATGAGAATAGCAATAGTGGTTATAAAGGAGAGAATAAGAGAACTAATGAGAAATGAAGATACTAAAGTGTAGACAAGGTTTCTCTAACTTGCTATGACCTTTTGGACATCTATTTATACCTTTCTTGGGATTTATGACCATTGGAATTGAAATTACAGCCGTTGTGAGACAGATGAAAATTCTACGCAAACCTGACGTCATCCAAGTTACGTGTGTAACCATTAGTTGTGTGTGCAACTCTTTGTTCTTTACAAGCTTACGTGCGCGACCTCTTCTTTACATGCATAACACCTTGCAATTTCATTCTAGTAGTGCCACTGCAACATTTTCCATGTCACTTGCATGCGAAATTGTAAGTTGTGTGCTCAATTCTTTGTTTTGGTAGCACCTCATCATCCGAACATCAGACTAATTACGTCCCTAACTCTTGATTCCTCAAAATTTGAACATTCTAACTTCTTCAAATGTGTCAGGACTGAATATTCTGCGGTATGTCAGAACAACTGGTGTCAGTCTTTGTCTTCAGGAACATTCACGTGAGTAAGTATCGAATGCTTGCACACACAATAACATTTAATTAAGTATCTCATAGAATTCTTCCTTTGATCTTACGTACGCAACAATACCTTACGTGTTTAATTATTTCTCCAAAATTTCCATAATATTTTTGCTCTTTTCCGCTCTTCATTTGCGTGTGTAAGGTTCAATTGTGTGCGTAATTTTCCTTTCAAAATCTCTAGATCGCTTTTGCTATTTTTCTACTTCTTCATTTGCGAGCGAAGCGACGTAATCTGTACCTTTGCACCAGCTTTGCACTATGTTCAACTACTCCAAATGCAACTCCGTCTTTCATGGACTTTGAACGTCTTTCATGGATGTTTTGTTGCCATCATCATCAAAACTTGACTCAATTGAGCCATATAGTGTAATAAGTTGCTAATGAGGCGCGTGAAGGGCAAAAGTTTCACTTGTAAACTGTAAATGTGGACTAAAAAACAAGATTTAATCAACAAATGACAAAACCAACCCAAACAATTGAAATCCAATCAACCTCAATATTAAATCCAAACCAACCTAAAACATATTCCTCTCTCTCTCCCTCTTTCCTTCCCTCTCTCTCATTTCCTCTCTCCCTCCCTCTTTCCTTCCCCCTCTCTCTCTCTCCCTCCCACTTTCCCTCTCTCCCTTCCTCCTTCCCTCTCTCCCTCCCTCCCTTTCTTTCTCTCTCTTACAAAACCTTGAAACTTACCAAATAGAGATCTGAAAAAAAATGTAATCCAAACATTATAGGTTCAACTAAAAATCTGACGTGTCATTCTAATTATGACACATCGAAGCGCGTGATTTGCACACTCTGATACACCTCAGTTCAAATGGTTTAAGTAATAACAGGAGTATATCAGACATTCGAAAAGTTAAGGGTGATATTTTAGGATCACCTACAACTTTGAGGGCTAACTCATGCCTTAGGCCTTTTATATCATTAGAAATTTGTATTAATCAAATTCATTATTATAATTTTGATGATGAGCAAAATATTGTTGGTCCTAAGAATGACATTCCAAGAAAAGGGTGAATTGGAGTTCAAGTTTAGAAAGTTTTGTTGAAAATCTTTTGCAAATCAAAACAAGTAACAATATTTCTTTTCAACCCAAAATCAAAGACAAGTGCGAAAGCAACCAAAATTCCAATTCACACAATACAAGATAAATGTAAAGTAAAGTAGAGAGATAGAGGGGAGAAAAAACAAAGTTTGAATTTATAGTGGTTCGGTCCTTTTTAACCTACGTCCACTGCTCATGCACCCCTCGAGAATTTCAATCCACTATTGCCTCGCTTCTGGGTTGAGGGAAAATGTTTACAACCACTTTTTTTGTGGACTCAACAAGCAAATCGTTACACTTCTAGTTTTTGCAGGAAACAAACTAGGAAACCTGTACCCCCTTATTTTTCCCAAGGAATCAAAACAAGGAAAACCTAACCACTTATTTTTCTAAGGCTCAATAAGCAAACCATTCTTGTTTTCAAGGCTCAACAAGGAAACCTAACTACCCTTCAATCAAACACTTTGATTGTTACAATTTGTGTTCTCAAACACAGCTTTGAAGCATAACCCAACCCAAGAGATATAGCAAATAAGAATGTTAAGAGTGTGTGTAAAGTAAGCAATGAGAGACCTAGAGAGAAATGAAGATAGAAGTTTGCCCAAGGTTTACCCAAGGTTTCTCTCACCTCTTCTAATGTAAACAAAGTTGGAATTAAGAATAAAGCAAAGTTTGCCTAAGGTTTCTCTCACCTCTTCTAATGTTGGAGACGTCCTTTTATAGCTCTCTTGAAGTTTGTAGCTGTTGGAATTAAAAATAGACTCGTTGTGCAATAGATCCAAATCCTGTACAATTCTTACATCATACCATTTACATGCGAGTCCACTTTCTACGTGCATAAGCTTTGAGTCCAACATAGTTCTATGTGCGTTGATAACATTTTTACGTGACAACTCTGAACATCATATCTTCCTGCCTCTCAAAAATAAGCTTCTACGTGCTCAGAGCCGTCATTACGGGAGTAGGCTTCTTCTTCTACGTGCTTAGAATCATTTCATAACGTGTGTTGTTGATTTTAAAGATTTCACCTTTGATTCTCCACGTCAGCATTGTCAAGAGTATTCAAATTTCAAATCCCAAGGAGCATCATAACGGATATGTCAGTCCTTATTTTGTAGCACATCTATGTGCGTAGCTTCCTTCAACGTGTGTAGACATCAACTCCTTCAAAGTTTACACATTTGATGCTCTGCGTGCATAGAAATCGACACTTTCAAAGTTGACACATTTGAACTTCTACGTGCCTTGTCTTCTCAATCTACGTGCCAATGAGAACTTTCAAATTTTCTTCTGGTTTAGAACCTACATCGACTATGTGTGTACCGTCTCGTGACTACGTGCATAGGAGTGTTTTAGAAAGTATCTCATTCATGTCTATACTTAACAACCTTCCTCTGCTTGCTTAGAAAAATTTTGGCACTTGCTAACTTCAGTGAACTGGCTTCTACGTGCGTTACACTTGAACTATATGTGTAGAAATAATTCCTTGAATTTTTTGGCATCAGGTTTTGCAAATCTGCATGCGTAGAGTCTAAACTACTTGCGTAGGAAGTGTGTCATCATGCCTAGTAGTTGCAAGCAGGGGCAAACGCAAGAAGGGGCCAACAAGGGCCCATTCCCTTGCTCCTGCCAGGGGAGTGCCATAGGAGCCTTCCTCTGGTAGAGCTCCACCAAGAACCGGACCCCTACTGGCTGCCAGTCTTCCTCCATTGTAAAGCCCTGGAAAGTTGCAGTTGTTCTTCGTTATTGCCTCCTGCTGTCTTCGTTCTTGCCTCCTGGTCAAGAAGGTGAGCTTTTTTTTAAACAGCAGGGCAAAAGAACGTCGTTTCGCCTAGTGGTTTCAATAAAAAAACAATTAAAGCAGTGGGGCGAAACAATGCCACCGATTTTTCTTTCAAACAAACGAGAGGCGAGGCGTTTTTCCCCTGACCTCTTAAAGCCACACACCATTTACAGCAAGACCCAGACCACTCACCTCCTTTCTTCCAATTTCAACGGCCTCCACATACAACTCCTCACATTACTCTTTCTCTTCACTTCGTCCGGCATCCATTTCTCCTTTCAACTCTCCAGGTCACGCCGCCACGTTCCCTCCTCAATGACGACAAGCGTTCCTCCCTGCCCAAGTTAAGTCATGCCTTATCGCATTTTCTCTCTATTTTTCACAAAATTTTAGTTTTAATTTTATTTAGGGTTAGGTTTGTTGAATGATTGATGATCAAATTGTGATTTAAAGTAGGTATTTAGGATGAAATTGTTGAATGATTAATGCATGTTATATCCACTCTTAGTAAATCTCTGCGGTGATGTAATTACAAAGCTAGATGATACTAGAATGTGGCCTACTTAATTGATAGGTGCTGCAATTTAGTGTTTTTTAGTCGGAATGGGATGCTACTCTTAAAGTCCTAGCTGCATATAATAATCTACCAGTTTGGTATTCTGTGAGGTGTAGGGACAACTCATTGGGCAAAAATTTCAAAACA
>CAODLS013743625.1:0-11395 GCA_948243855.1 Flueggea neowawraea
TTAACTTGACACCTGTATGACCAATTGGATTAAAACCAACAATTGAAACAAAAACTTGTATTACTTCAATGCCAACAATGCGATGAAACCAACGTATATTGTACATAAAATCCAACAAAACCCAGGAACCCACGAGGCAAAAGAACAGAAGAGCAACACCCAACTCAGTTTTGGGCACAGATATAGTGAGAGAGAGAGAGAGAGAGATGTTGACAAACTCAACTTCACCTGTCCTACTTGCTATAAACACTACAAAGATGCATCCTTTCTTTCACACACTACTACTCTTCTGTGTGCAAAGATGAAACTCCCACCAAACTGTAGGCCCCGCACTGGACATTGTACTTTACTACCTTTGTAAGGTACATTAGTTGGAGTTTTCAGTGATGGAGATAACTGGAGCCATAATTGACCTGTGATGCAGAGATCCTCCCAGAGATTTCAAGCACGTTTGTTTCAACGTGGATCACTCGGTAAGTTCAGACAAGTAACCATCGTTTCAGTAGACTCGTAGGATGCCCGTATAAATTGGACCACAATGAGGTCCATTTGTTTTTTCTTATCACAAATTAAGTCCATTATTTATCAAATCATTGCAATTATTATAGTATCTGTTTCCCCTTTCCATGGAAATTTAATTAATTTTGCAATAGTTTTAATTAATGGGAATTACCAAAATGATTATACAATCCTTTGTAGAGTATTGCTCGGTAAACAATTCAATTTGTATGGAATTATTCTTCGGATTATTGTTTTTTTTTAAAATATTTTATTTGCTCTTATCAAAAATTAACTCTAAACTAGTGTTGAGATTGATTCTAGTATAAATAAATTATATTAGTATAAAATTATTTTTTCATTTTAATAGATTATTTATATATAATACACATTTTTCCATAAATTATGTTTATTTTTTCAAAAAAATTATTATTTAGTTCTTCTAAATTTTGAAACAATAAATTGCATTGAATTTTTTAAAATTATTTTTAATTTTTAAAAGAAATAAGTGAGAGCCGATTAAAATATATATATATATATATTTGATATTATATTTTTTATTTTTAAGCTCTAAAAATAAATAAAGATATTTAAATTATATTATTTGACTCAAATTACCAAGTTTTGTAATTTCAATTTTTTTTGTATGTTCTCATTTTGTCCTGTGATGTGAGTCAGATTGCTGTGGTAATCAGATCAAGTAGTACGTCATTGAATTCCACATTAAACACAGAGAAGAATGTCACCATATTTATGAATAAAACCCAAAAACAAAGTTCTTCTACTTCTTTCATATTCAAGTTTTCTAGGAAAGATCTTACGTCTACTCAATTCATTTTTTCCCCTTAATATTTATTTTTAGAATCTTTACTCATCTCCTTTATTCAAGATTAACAAAAAAGATGGAAAATAGTATAAAATGTAATTAGATGATTATGGCCTGTGGCAAGATTTGGGTATAGAAGGGAAGGTGGACAAAAAAGGGTGCAAATCTGTTTTGACAATGAAGAAAAGAAGGAAAGAATAAACAAATAACCAAACAAAAATCTTGCAGAGCTTGATTCCATATCGCATCGACGTATCCATTCAAATTTCCAATCTTGGACCACGTGACTGTAAACTATGGTTTTCTTTATTAATACATGCATGTGGATGAACTCACGATCTAGTTTGTTACATAAATCTTGTTCGATCCCAGCTAAAGATTTTCTTTAAGAGAATAAAAAATGGCGGAACCCGCGATAGGCTCCAATAAACCTCAGACACAGAACATTGCGCTAAATGTGTAGCATGTACATCAATAAAAACTGAAGTATACTACGTCTTGTCTTGGAACAACAAAACAAATATAGATATGTCACTTCTCATGTGCCGATGGCAAGAATCGAACCTCATACTTTTAATGCAGGAAACGGTTTCTTAACTGTTGAACCCAATGCATGTGGCTGTGGGTGCTCGCTAAAGAAAGTTGATACGATACTATTACTGTTGAATAGTTGACATTGGAGCTAAATTCACTTGAAGAACTGAATCTGAACTAATCACAAATTAAATGACAAAAATAAAAGAAAGTTCTTATAAATAATTAGTAAATACTAATCTATGTTGATCGTGATTACGCTAAACATGACTCCAATACGGGATCTTATGACATGTGCAAGGAGGATTACGAAAACAAAAATGCTTTATTGAGAAACAAATAGGAGATCATACGTAAATGACTTGACCAACATTCAAGAGACTCTCATGTGGAACCTGGAAAACTACACTGTTTTCCCTACACATCTTCCTAAGAAATGCATATACATAGTTGATTGCTATTTTCCTCAAGAACATTGAATCCGTCCTTGCTATCACAACTGTATTTCCTAGAATGTGCACCACTCCTGCCTCTCTGCAATTCTTCAGAAGTTCTAACTCACCGTTCTCAGCTAGTCTGCCTTTGCTTGCCTTCGGTGCAGGAGGTTGGAGAGGCATGATAGAGTCCACAGAAGTGACAGTTATATCCACAATGGAGGAGATTTCCATGTCGGTGTTGTTGTCATCAACTGCAGGACTATCTCTGTCTGTTGAGGATACGATCTGATCCTCGTTTATGCTATACTCATCCGAATCTGAACCAATACCCATCATGGAATCAAGCCTGACAAACTTGAAAATGCTCTCAAAAAGCTGATTCTCAAAATCGTCGTCTTTTTTGTGGAGATCCTTGTAGCCATATCTTGCAACACATCGGAAGAGGTGAAAATCCTTTGGTCCGATACACCTCACTAAGAACCGTCCTTCTTCTGGGACTGTATAGACAGGAAGGTACTTCACACAGACAAAAACAAGGACAGAGTGAATTGCCGGTAGGTTGGTGATGAAATGGGAGAAGATATAAGGCACCCCACTTGTTAGTTCAGTGTATACAAGACCAACTCCAGGTACGCGGACAAGTCCTAAACTGGGGCCAAGTCCAAGAATCCACGCCATTGAAATCTTGCTATGCAACTCAAACTCGTACCTTTTCATCTTACCATAATGCCAAGCATACATGATAACAAAAAATGTTGCTGCAATGGAAAGAGGAACCCACCCACCTTGATTAACTTTGAAAAGCAGGGCAGAGAAGTAAGTGACCTCCACCACCAAGGACAAAGTGATGAGTATTAGTACCAGAATCCAATGACACAACCATACTAAAATCATGATAAGAATCATAAGGAATGTGGTCATCAACATGACAATGGCAACAGCGACACTGTTCAGGAAAAATACGACAGCATCAACATTATAGCAACTACAGAAATGGTTCTCATTTAAACATAAAAGCTTCAAATTTAATTAGCATATCTTTCAACCAAAAAAAAAAACTAATCGATGACTAACATAATTAAACCATGGCTCAGAAACTGGAATAGTTTTACCAAATAATAAACTTACCAGAAGCATTTCCAATTTGGTTTTGATTTTTGAAAGCGGCTGTCACAGCAATGCAGAGAATCATTAGGATCCAATTAATGTCAGGAATGTATATTTGATTTTGGAATTTTTTCGATGTGTGCATAACTTTAACTCTTGGGAAACAATCAACTGCAAGAGCCTGCTTGACTAATGAAAAGGTTGCAGATATTGTGGCTTGGCTGGCAACAACAGCAGCGCTCGTTGCAACAACAAGAACGGGCCAGTATATGCTCTCTGAAGAAAATGAACAGTCAACATAAGTAGAACAAATTTCCCCATAAAAATGAGGACTATATATATGGTGGTATTTGAAAATTTCTATAAAATTTTGAACGTAGTGATTCCATTTGCTTTTCTTGTTTCAATAAACTTAATTGATAATATGTTGCTCCAATTTTATCACCCTCTTACAATGCCATTTTTCAATGCAACTTGATTTAATTTTCAAAAAACATGTTCTACTTTCCATATTCTCTCTGATGGTAAAATCTTTACACTACAAATTTTTTGTCAGTTATGTTATCATGTTCCATATTCCCTATGGTCATATATTCCTAATGTGTTTTATATATTATCATTTCTTGTAGCTTCAATGTCAGTCACAATGATCTTGTCAAAGCTAATAAAAATTATTGAAAAGCATAAGAAAAAATAAAGGAAAATCTGAGTAAACCTGGAATAGAACGATAAAATGCATTGACGACATTTTCTGAGTGTTTCATGAGGTAGGCAGCTTGGCCAGAATAAGCCAAAAGAAGGCAATGAAAAACTACTACAGTGAAAGCAATCTGTATACTTGGGACTGGAAAATGGGATAGATCAGTAAAAAGGGCTTCTGTTCCTGTAATAGTTTATGACTAGACATTAGGCTTCAAGATTATAAGTCCGTTTAAACACAAGTTTTTCTTAGATGACCTTATATAATTAATTGACCAAAAACAAAAGGATTACCTCTTATACTAAGCATGATACCTCCAAGGGAGATCCAACTTTCTTTGCCACCCTTTTGGAAATACCAGTATATATACAAAGGGGAAAATGCTTTCAGAGCACTTTTGTCATATTTCCAGATATTGAAAATGCCGATACCTCCAATTAAAAGAAGCCAAATGAGCACAATTGGGGCAAAAAGCCAACTCACTTTGTGTACACCGTGATATTGTACACAGAATATAGCTACCAATACAACAGTGCACGTAACCAAAACTACCTCTGCAACATAGGAAAAGAAAGTGTAAATATGATTTTACATGAACGGAGAACAGAAATTTTGGCTGAAGGAGAGTCTGGAAAAAAAAAACATTTAGTATGAAAGAGGATACCGTTACAAATCTCAAGATGGTTTAACCTGATTCCTTCGACAGCCGATAGAACTGCCAAACAATAAAGTTATGCTGGAATTCAGGGGAAACATCGTCCACAAGCGCATCACAAAAATGACGCAAGCAAAAGAGTTATGAAGAAAAAAGACTGCTTTTGAAAAAATAAACTGTTAACAGATTAATGCAGTGAACAAAAAATGCATGCAATCCAAGTCTAAGCACAAACGAATGTTAACCTGAAATAGCGGGAGTGAGAATGCCATCCCCGATCACCATGCACCAACCAATAAGAACGACAACAAGAAGTGCATTCTTCCTGAATGTCCGTTCTTCCAGCCACCTCTTGGCCTTTGCAGCAAATGACCGTTCCACAAATGTATTACGACAATAAGTTGTTCACTTCTCATCTGTATAATCTTGGTTTGGAACAGTCCTTATTTTTGCATGTCGGCACAGTAGTGAGTAAAGAGCAAAAATTCCACCTGCAGGAAAAGGAGGACAAGTTTGTAAGAGTCTCAATTAATCACAGAAATATATCTGTAAAATAACAGGTGCAGCCATGTTATGCTAGACAAAAAACCAAAGGCATGTAATCCAATTCTTGAATACACTCTAAAGGATGTCGAATGTCATCAAGGAAATTAAAAGAGAAGAGTAATATATGGGTGGTACTACAATGAGGACTCTAAAACAAAGTTCTCATTGAAAACTCTTTTAGTAAATTAAGTAACTGATACTCATATTAAATAATTTCAGTAAAAATTAAATAATAATTACTTAATTTGTCAAAATTAAGTAACTGATTAAATTAAATAACTAGTGACTAAATTAAGTAATTATATCTTAAATTTAATAACTCTTAGAACTGCAATTAAATAACTATCCCATAAAAATTAAGTAACTAAAATTGATATTAAGTAACTAAAATATTGACTCTTTTTATAAGTTCTCATTATATCATTACCTTATATCCTGTTTTGTTAGGATATCCAGTTAAGTTTATCTTATTCCATTTGGCTCTTCCTGCTCCGTCATGTCAATGCTGTCCAATATTGTCTAAGGAACTTCTGACCTTTGCAATGGAGTTATTTGACTTCTGACAGACTTGAAAAACTACCAAACTTTTCTTTCAAATCAATTTAAGATCTTTCATAAGCGTTTATTTTTTACAAGTCATAGTTTAAAAACGAAATGCTAATTTGTAAGCCTTAAAATTCTGGTATCATTGTATCCCAAAACCGGTAGAACCAATAACTCCCCTTTACACCTTGATATCTGCAAGGACTTATAAATTTAAGAGATTGCATCATTTTTACCTTGACCATTGTCATTTGCCCTCGAAATGATAAAAACATACTTCAGGAGAGGAATTAGTGTTAATGAATAGATAATCAGTGAAAGAGCTCCTATGACATCCTCTGGATCCTTGATTCCTTCAGGAAACGTATTGTAGAAAAAATACAAGGGGGATGTGCCTAAATCTCCATAGACCACTCCAAGGCTTTGGAAAGCTAGTTGCAGGAGCAACCAAGTGGAAAGTTCCTGAAAAAAGGAGACTACTTATATCAGAGAACAGAGCAATAGCTCCAATCTTCATTTCATGGCCTTTTCAGCAGTAATGAAAAAAAAAATCTCGTTGTACAAAGCAAAAATTGCACCAATATTTTAAACCCAGTCCAACCCCACTGAACTCTCACATTAGCTAAATGTAAATTACTAGTAGTTTTACTTACCACAAAATGTAGAGCTTATCAATCTAGACTTCTGCTGTTAGCAACAAACACAAATATAAAGAAATTGCAAAAAAGAACTGCTATTACACACCTTAGAATCAGACCCACTCCGAATTTTCTCAGCCTCATCATCCATAGACTGATCAAGCTGCTGCTGCAAAGCCCACATTCTTCCTTTGTTATTACGAGTTTCACTATCCCTTGGTGAAGCCATTTTTCACCCACTTCAAACAAAAAAAGAAAACTCCTCACTTTCACACACCACACGGCATTTTCCCTCTCATTCACCCCTTTTACCCTGCTAAATTGAAATCCCAAAATTACATTCGAGAAAACTCTCCTTTAAACACATCCCAAAATCATCAATTCAAAGAAAACCGAAGCTATCAACTGTTGAACCTACAAATGAAATACAAAACGTCAACCAAATAACCATAAAGATCCTAAAAGATGTGAGAACAATGGGCCAAGTTATGATGAATATACCCATTATAACTGTCCTCCTCCTACAACTGAAAAAACTGCAATATCATGCGAATGTCAATAAAGAAATTAACTTTCGAATACCCAGATGATAAAAATATCGCATTTCTTCATCAAACCCCAAAAGCACGAAAATTCATGCAGATGGCGGTGGTGGTGACATCCACACACTTGGATTTTAAAGAGAACGACGAATGCAAATGATGAGAATTTCTCATAAAAAGTTGGAGCCTTTCTACAGCATATTCGTAGTTGTCAATATAGACAAAAACAGATTCATATTGCGGTTGTTATATTAATGGAAACAACGTGATGAACGTTCTCATGATCTTCACGTAAAGCTTCCTTCTTTTTCACGTCAAATGATCCCCTGTTTCTTTGGTTTGATGAAATTAAATTAAATCAATCAGAGGAGAAGAAAAAGAGACGGGAACTGAGAGTCACAGCATTTTGGAGGTTCTTTATGGGTTCCTCGTACACACGATTTAGGCCATGTTTGGTATGAGGGGAAATGAGAGGGGGAAGTCCATTACTGAGGACGATAGTTACCTTCCCAAGTTTGATTTCCATTTAAGACCTAAATTCCTGAGTTTGGTGGGACTCCCGTCCGTACGGGAAGAGGAAACCTTAGGGGGAGTGAAGATTTTTCTTCCCGACTAATGCAATGACCGTCCCACCCGTCCTTTTGTTTCTCCTTCTCACCCTCTCTTCCGGACAGATCTCACTCTCGCGCGTTTTTCGTGGATCATTTTTTGGCGCGAAGATGTAATCTCTCTCTGTCTCTTCTTTTTTTGGTGGCTTTCCCCAAGCTCGATGCTGCTTCTCCGGCGGCCACCGCTCAAACGACGACAGCAACCACTACTACTGCTGCTGCTTCAACGACTTCAACTGCTGCGGTAGGGTAACCCAAGGTTTCTGAGAACGACGAGTCGTCTCGTGACGCCTCGATTAAGTCACTCCATCGTGCCATTCTTTACCCCCTAGCTCCCTCGTTGTTTCCCTCTCTGCTCCTTCTCTCGCTCAAGCCCTCTCCGAACTCCTCTCTGATAAGTGCGTCCTTTTTCCAAATTAACTAATTATTCTGGTCCATTTTTTGTGCTTGTTTAGGATTTTAATTTAATTGTATTGGAAGAATCTGTATAATTCCCTCTCTATTGCTGAAGATGATAAATTTTGTTCGATTGAGTGGAAATTGATCATAATTGTATGTTCTTAAATGAATTAATTGAATCTTGTGGAGTTGAAGTGAGTTTCTTAATCTAATTTAATTCTGGGAATCGGAGTTATGTAATTATTTTAATGTTTTGTGAAATTGCATTGGAAGTTTATGTGGTTCAATTGGCTCAGGTCGTATTTGGTGATGCAGTGTGCAGCTACGGCGTATGGGGCTTTGCCTCCGGTGTTGGTGGTAGAGACTTGCATGACTCGTAATTTGCCTCCGGCGTTGACTATTGAGCAAGGAATCGAGAGTACTAAAGAGGCTTTGGTGCTGAAGCCGCCCTGTTCTAGTAGTGGAGTTTTGAGATTTCAGGTAATGTTGCTCGGATGTTGCAATGCATGATGATCTCTCACTCTCAAAGAGGTGGATAAGTTTCTTCCTGTGGTTGGACTTATGTAATGTATATGAATGGTTATGTTCTTCATAATGGATATAAGAGGAAACAACTTGAAATGAGTAAACAAAAAATTTCTGCTTTGATCTTGATTAAGAAACTTAGAACTTAAGATATCATTCTAACTCTAGTTCTTGGTGTTGTCTATGATATTAGTTTGGTGATATATCACTGAAATATATAAGGTTTAGAGAGCGGTTTTTCTTCTTCTTTATTTGGACTACAGTGCCTTTGGTGTTATGCCAAATAATGCTATGGATTTTTGTAAATTAAAACATGATTGACAATGGAATGGGGGATAGAGAATTTCTTCTGGTTCACTATCTTAATTGAATTATTCCTTGTAAAGTTGTCGGGTTCTTCTATTTGACTATTATCCATAGCGATCCTTTGATTGTTTTCCACATGTAAGTGGATTACTGCTGTTGAATGTTTGGGCAGTGGTGGCATTCGCTTCAATGCCTTTGAGTACTGAAAATATATGTTTGAAGTTGCAAGCATTCGCTGCTGTTGAAGAATCAAATAAAACAATTGCAAGCTGTTGAGGGTAAGCTTTCCATTCAGATTATTTAAAGTTGTTTTTCTTTGAGCATATGTTTGCTTTTAAGTTGTTTGGAACTTTTCAAAACATATTATTGCATTCGCAATTGATTCTCTCTTTCAAATTAGTCCCCACATTGTTGTTTAAGTCTTTAAGAGAATCTGCTATGAACATTAGGATCAAATGTCCTGAGGAATTTACATAATATTGATTATTTTTAATCGTATCTTATAGCTTTCAGAATCAATGATTTATTCTTCACGCTGTTACGAGTTTAATGATGCATTACATCTTCCTCTTATAGTATTTTATCTTTCACCAATGTGCAGCTGTTGATTGCAGCACTGGTGATGATCCCTGGCCTATATTCAAGTTACCAAAAGATTTCAATTCCCCAGGAAAGTCACCACCAATTTCTTCGGAAGTTCCTCTATAGATACTATCATTCTTTTAATCATCAGTATTTAAATGCTTGTCAGGCCGTGGCTCAATGATGCCTGGTTGGTGATGTAGCTTGTTATGTAGTTTATTCCATTATTTGTTTTGATTGTAAGATGAATAATGCAAACAGTTAGTTTATTCCATTCTTTAAATTAATTATAATACTATTGTATTTTTTTAAGCGTATTATGGTCTTTAACTAATAAAAAAATTTATATTACAATCAAATCTTTTAAGAAGTGTATAAATCAGACTTTTTTAGTAATTAACTTCCCAAGTAACATTTTTTCAGTAACTAATTTTTCGAGAGTTTTCATAACTATACCAAATGAAGTCTTATTTTGTTGAATTTTTTAAAATCATTTTATTGTTTTATTTGCTACCCTTAGATCAAACAAAAATGATTTTTTTGCTTTTTTTTAATATTAATAAAATACAAGTCTATTGCTAAAGTTGAGTACCGATAATATCGTGTTGAGTACTTTTTTTTCCTTATCCATGGAATGCTGAGTCTTATATATATTTTTTTTGACAATTTATGTCCATTTGATTAATCTCCACTTATTTTTTTTAGAGACAAGAACTTTCCAATAAAAATTGCCAACTGCCTTTTTTTTTTCCCACCCCTACCCCACCCCGAGATTTGAACCCGAAATTGCCTTAATAATATCATTGGATTCTTTGTAATTTAATGAAAAACATATGTTCATATTTGAGTTTTGGACTTTCTTTTCTTTCTGGTTCTACTTGAGCTAGCACGTCCAGCCAAATCTGATCTGTTGAGCCCGACTATATGGTGATTTTTTTTTTGGTCAATAGACTATATGGTTGATTCAACCGCGATAAGTTGCAAGTTTTCAGATACTTCATCATGCATTCAACTACCCACCCTGTATCACTGTCCAGTGTCCACACACACCACAAGTATCTGGATAAGCACGTTCAAGTTTTTTTTTGGTTGTTCAATGGATAACATTTATGTTGAAGACAAGAAAAGCCCATTGCTGGTTGCAGTCTGCAGATCTGGCTAGGGCAGAAACGTAAACCAGGTGATAAACAGCTTCTGTCTTTTGTTGTCTCATTCCCTACACATACACTCTGCTCACTAAGACACAATACCCTCATCTCTATCTTATCCATTTGTTTGTTTTTCATTAAAAAAACTGACTTGTAGTTTGGTGGCATGAGATTGAAACCATCTTGGAAGAATTAGAGATGAGGAGTGCCTCATGAACCACAGACTTCTGGTCCATATCACACTGCTCAGGACAAGACATGCTATTTGAACAGAGAAACAAAATTAAGATGCTTGTTTCTTCGTCCATTACTAACCAATGTTTGTCAAAGAAATTTATACATAGAATATCTGCCCTATATTCAGAAGACTTTGATGAGGAACATTAAAAATTACACTGTGCTCTCTACAAATTTTCCTAAGAAATGCATAAATGTAATCCACTGCTATCTTCTTGTAGAACCTGGAATCCCTCCTTGCTCTCACTACTGTGTTTCCAAGTATGTGCACCACCCCAGCTTCTCTACAGCTATTCAAAAATTCTAACTCATCAACTTCTGTATCGCTGCCTGTTTGACCAGAAGACCTGATGGTAGAATTTGCATCCAATGGAGACTTGATAGGTATGATTGAGTCGACAGTCGAAATCGTAGGATCCAATGCAGAAGAAATTGTATTTCCATTATCATTTAACAGAGCGTCTCTTGATCGCTCTGTTTGCTGTCCATATAAACTGTATTCATCCGAGTCTGAACACCCTTCCATCATAGCTTCAAGCCGGACGAACAAAAAGAGGTTGTCAA
>CAODLS013744310.1:0-17374 GCA_948243855.1 Flueggea neowawraea
CTTGGTAGGAGTTGGTGAAAACGAGGGCCTTCGTCGTATCCTTCACAGATGATCTCTCCATTCCCATCTCTGTAGCAAATTATTCCCTCTGATAGATTCTCAAAAACCTATATTAAACCACCAAGATATCATCCATATCAACACGCTCACTTTCCAGGATCAAGAATTCAATGTAACTAATAAATGTGGTTGATTTTCATTCAACGCGGTCTCTGCAACGGGAACAAGAAATATAAAGTTAATATCAGTTTTACCTTGTTGTTGCAGGAGGATCTGACGACAAGCTCAGGAGCTTTCTTGATTGGAATTTGACAGTGCTTAAGCATAGGAAATTTGCTCCCTCCAGGCCTTAAGGGAAGACCAGACTTTTTAGCTATGATATGAGGAGAAGAAAGGGATGTTGAAGCCATTGATGTTTGAGAAGAAGTAGCAGAGCTTAGAAAAAGCAGAAAAAACAAGAAAATGGGGAGATCGATTTGTTGGTTGGTTTATCAGAGTAGTAGTAGTGGCTATGAGGAGGTAGGAAATAAAATAATGGTTGAAGCTTGCTTAGAGGTTAGGTTGAAGCATATATTAAATTCAATTATTGACATCATATTCTTGCGATCATACATTTGTGAGCTATATTGCTGAATGGGTCCCTCTAGCTTATCTTCAACCTGCTGCTTTTTTTTCTCCTCCCCATTTTGTGCCACAGGTCAATATATAGTACTGTATGTTGAAATGTCCTTTGCTTCATTGTTTAAGAGTATCACTCACTATGACTGGTTGCTTGGCCTATTCCCGAGTCACAGAGTAAACTAAAACATCTTGTCACATTTTATATCCTTTTGTCTTCCTCCATTTATTATTTGTTAAAGAACACAGTAAACTCTGTACCACAGACCTGAGTAAAGCACATAATAAACACACACTCTTGGAACTTGCAAGGGTTGCGAATCTAGCATGTCTTTTTGATCAATAATTCATTTCAGAGCTTAATATCAAGCTGACTTTTTCAGTGGCAGCGTCATGTGACTATATATATATATATATATATAGCTTAGCTGGGCCTGGAATGGATGTCACGTCCATCATTTTTTTTATCTAGCCTTCAATCTAATGCAGGAGGCTCTTATAACGCACGAATGCGTATCATTCAGCTCGAACCCGAGACTTGACGTCAACCGGGGAGTGCCCTTTCCAGTAGGTTATTTGGGCCGGTGGTCACGTCCATCAATTTCAACTATGATCGTCATTCCAAATTTAATTCTTCATATTAAGGTTAACAATTGAGCATTTGGCTGTCTTGGGTCATATAATTTGTTTAGCCCAAAAAAAAGTATTGTCATATTTGAATGTTATTTTCTTTTTATTAGTTTCTCAAATAATAATTTTAATTAACGGTGGTGACATGTCCAGAGTATGGGCCACTCATTCTCATCTCCCGGGGATCTTAATATAATAGAAAGGCAACCTTAACTGTCTAATTTTCTATTTTTGTGGACTAATTAATTTGCTAGATTCAGTCCCTTTAATGTCTACCGTGTTAAACTAATTGCTCTGTAGATGTCAGGAAATCAGGCGATAGAAGATAACGCGGAATAAAGAGCAATCACACAAGAACACAAGATTTACGTGGTTCGATCAATAACCGATCTACGTTCACGGGCAGAGCACAAGTAATTCTACTATTCAGAGTAAAAAACAAGTACAATGGCTTACAAAGGCGTTCAAAGGCTTACTAAGATGTTCCCAAGTCCCCCTTATATAGTTAATAAGTAATACAAGTTAAAACTAATTAGGGAACCCCTAATTTAAACCCCAAATCCAGTCAGAATTGGTTACACGGTTAGTGAAGATAAGACACAGACACAAACCCTCGACACACGGTCATTCATTGCGTCCGTGTAGCTCTAGAAGACCCGACAAGGAAAGACACGAGCACGGACACGGCCGTGGTCAAGGCTGTGTCCGCCCAGTTCTCGTCTCTTCTGGCTCCAGTCCATTACACGATCAATCCCACGCCCGTGTAGCTCCCCGTGTCCGTCCAACAACCCTTTTTCCTTCACAAATTCGTCCTTCTTTGTCTTGTATCACTTCCCATAAGATTTTGCCTTCAATCTTGATCAAGAAATTTACTCCAATCTCAACAAAATTCATTTTCCTTTTTACTGGAGAAAACATGTTTAAAATGGAAAAATAAGTTTTTTGCATGAATTTGTTTACAGCGTAGTAAAGTTGAAATATATATAGGAGTGTAGTGGGTAACCTAATTCTCAAACAGACCCATTTGAACAATCCCAGTAAGATTATCAACTTCATGATAGGGGTTTTTTTCATACTCTTGCCACCCTAAAAAGTAGGAAGAGTTTTCACCGTGGGAGCGCAACTAGCTCTTCTTGACAACATGATGAACACTAATGTGTCTTATGAAAAAGTTTATGTCCTGAAATGTGTCTAAGCTTGAATAGACAAGTGGTGGAAAGAGCTTGAGCTTGGAGAAGAATGGAGAGTTTGTAAGGGATGATGGGTATGATGATGCGACATTTATAGTAGGCGTAGGGAAGAAATGGAGACGAGACACACATGACCCGACATCACGAATTCTTGGAAGTTGACGGGTGTTGTTACTTTTGACCAACATGTAAGAATTAAATTTTTCCTCATTAATTAGGCAGTCCAAAGTCATTTTCCATACATGTAGATCAACATGTATATTATATAGCTATTGCTAGACTTTGTTTCATCCAATTATTTTCCTTCAATTTGAGATTTTAAGGTGTAATTAATTAGACGTAACCGCCATGTTTTAACAGTACTTCAGCTTCTGAGTCATGCCTCAAAAATTTTAATTAAAGAAAAAATATTAACAGACATGTAATTATATTTCCACACATATTTTTTTAGGGTAAAATCCATGGTGTCCCTAAGGTTTAGCGATATCTCTCAGTTGGTCCCTACACTTTGAAAATTCGTCGCTTTGGTCCCTGATCCTTAACACCGTCTATTTTTTTAACGTGTCACACCATTTTTGTTGATGTCACAATATTGACCAGTCAAAATCCGATTTTTATTCCGAGATTACCCTTTGGTGGTTGTTTAAGTTGAAAAGTTCAAAGAGTCGATCAAACTATTGTCTAACTAAGTCCTTGTTAAATTTTATTATTTTTTATATCGATCTCAATGTAATTATATTATTATCCTTTTAGGTCCCTCTTAGATTAAGAAAACAAACGCAAGTTAGGGGTAAAATGTGCTTTTCTTGCTCTGTTGAAAAATTGTTTACACATATAGTTACAAATTTTCACAAATAAAGTTCAGATATTATGCAACAACGTCAATATCGGTTGGGATTTACCTTTTAATCAATAAACACACCTCTTCCACCAATAGCAAGAATTATTAGCCAATTCCTTTTCAACCCACAGATTTACAAATCAAACCCACAAATTTTTCTCAATAAAAATCAATCTCTGATGCATCAATTGAACCCATCACAAATTCTGCTCACCACAATTGAAACCACAATTTCCAAATTGCAAATCCTCAATTCCACCCAAAACCCATCATTCTCCACTACCACCTCGCTCACATTCCCAACCGCATACCCCACATTCCTCACAAGCTTCAATCTCTCATACCCTCCATCGGTTCTTCAAAGAACTTGTAAGTGTCATATCTCAAGAAACACTCATCAAGGAAGATGGAGGCAGAGAGGAAGAGAGGCAACGAGGAAGCTTTGTCCAGGCAGTGGCAGTGGTCAACTGAGTGAGGTGGAATTAGAGGCAACAAGTCGTGAACAAAGGAGAGAAAAGGAGAGAGGTTTGAGGTGGCCGACGAAGGAGACAAAGGTGGTAGATGGAGGTAATGAAGAAGAAGAAGAAGAAGAAGAAGAAGAAGAAGAAGAAGAAGAAGAAGAAGAAGAAGAAGAAGAAGAAGAAGAAGAATGAGAAAGGTCGAGTGAAGAGAGAGGGAAAGACTTCTGACTATTACCTGATGATGTGGTAAGGGCAATCTGGACATTTTCCTTTTTTCGTTTAAAAAAACAGACGGAGTTAAGGATCATGGACCAAAGCGGTGAATTTTCAAAGTGTAAGGACTGACTGAGAGATATCGCCAAATCTCAGGGATCACCATGAATTTTACCCAATCAAATTTTATATAAAAATTGTGATTTTGAGACCTTCGAAGACATCTGAAAACCTTCACTGGAGATTTTCGGAGACGTTTGAAGGCCTCCGAAGACATTATTTGAAGACTTGTGAATGCATTTAATCTAAAAAAAATTATTATATCGAGAATTTATTAAATCAAATTTTATGTAAAACTTTGTGATTTGGAGACCGTCAGATACCTCTGGAGACCTTTTTTGTTTGATTTGACTTTCTCACGAAAAAATCGTCATTTCTCGCGAAAATGGTATTTTTACAAATCAGTTTCTCTAATCTGACATTTTTTTAAATTAATTTTTGAGGTGACATTTCTAAAAATTGGTATTTTATATTGCTATAGAAGTGTAATTCTCCCAATTTTGAACTCTCACTCTGTTTTATGGGCACTCTGTTCCATGGACACTTAGAAGGATACAAAATTACAAACTCTCACTGTGTTGTAGACACTTGAAAGAAGAATAAATGAATCTATTAAATATTTGTTATCTTTGATTTTTCCTCAATATTTTTGTCAAGAAAGTTTATGAACCAATATGCTGAATATTTTGGGTATCTTTTTAATCCATTTTTATAATCAATATAATGACTTCCAAATCGGACTGTGTAACCGTCGCTCCATTCGAAATTATCCATCAATGACCATGCAAAATATGCCTTCACATTCACAGCATCCCTGAACATAAAAATAAATAATCTTATTATTACAACATTTTTTCGACGGATTATTATTATTAGAACATTTGGATTTTGTGAGCTATCGATAAAAAATATTATGGACATATTAGTTGTGTGTTGACAGTATATTAAAACATATCCTATCTTACAAAATTGTATTTTTTTATCATAAATTTTACTAAATCTGGGAATATATACAATTTATTTACGCAATCTATGATGAATAGTTATGCTTGATTACTTGATTGGCTTTCGAAGAAACGACAAATGTTGCTTGTAAAAAATGATTCTGTTGTAGTCAGCAAGAGCTTCCTCGGGCGACAAAGTAGGATCATTCGTCTCGCTCACCCCTAATCAACAAAGATGTTTTAATCGAATGTATTATACATTAATGTATTGTCACCTTAAAACATGTCGTTACTATATTTTAATAATCTATTAATATATCAATGTTTTAAATAAGAATAACGTTAATTATTTCTTTTCCAAGAGTGATTACATTCTAAATACCGTACGTGTAGATAAAAAATAATTTGACTATCATGAAGAAAAATTTAAAAACATTACCATTTTCCGTAATATAAATAAGTGGGTCGTTGTATTTTCTTTGTACATATATCACGAGGTCATAAAGTCCTCTCGGATATATATAGAGCCAAGTAGAACCACTAGCCTGCAACATTTCATATCCAAACCAGGAAAGAAATTAAAATGAGGATTAAGGTAGTGCAAAAAATATTAAATTAATATACTCAAAAAATTATTAATTATGAATTTTAATTTTTTGTTAATTACCAGTGGTCCAATGGGAACTCCATTACGCTCAACTGAAATTACAAGAATGAATAATCATTTTATTAACATAATTATAAACAAGCTTAATAAATTACATATCATAACTAATATGGTACTTATGTAAGGATTACGGCATTAAAAATCATATAGTCCCCAAACTATTAATGTTGAGTCCCTCAACTAATTTTTATTCGTTGGTGATCCCCAAATAATTATTTTATTTGTCGTAAGTCCTTGAACCATTAATGGTGTTGGACTTAAGTCCCTAAATCACAAACTATTTTAGCCTCAAGTTCCTTAATATGATCACACTATCAAAGACCCGAGACAAACAAAAGTAATTATTAGTAATAAACGACAATTAACTGGAGATTTAAGACAAAAATCGTTAGGTATAAATAGTTCAAAGACTATATGATATGTTAAGCGTATGGATTAGGCTTACCCAATTGCTGAGCATGAGCATCAGTTAAATAACTTGCTCTTGAGCTCGAAGAATTAAAGTAATATGCGTCAGCCACGTATCTAGCAGTATAGTAATCTAAACCCACAAAATCATATGATCCCTTAAGCATTACAGATTGATGTTCTGAAAATTTGGGTAATCGATCTCCAACTAAATCTTTCATAGAGAACGGATAGTCACCATTTGTAATGGGATCCATAAACCTTGTAATTAAAAAAAAATGAAGAAAATATTAGTATGAGTATCCACATTTAAACGTATGATAACTAACAACCATAACTCATAGTTGTAACTAAAAGTCTTGTTTGAATACCTAATTGTCAATAACTAAATAACTCACATATATGTAGAGATAAAAGAAATGGATTGAATACTAAAAGCAAATAATGCCATATATAATAGTTGAAATCAACAGAAGAGCATCATTACCATCCAAAATTGAAATCTAGGGCTCGTTGTGCAGCATCTTGATCATACTTGGCTTTAGAAATTGGAACCATCCAAATTATTCCAAGTGTGATCCCTATCTTTCCTCCTTGAATTCCCTACAATCTCAATTGAAAGTTTAAGTTAAAACTTCATTAATAGGCAAGCAAACTTTGAAATACCCTCTTTAATTAACACATTAACCCTTTAAAAGAATTAATTATGATTATTTAACTGTAAAGATGATCAACTTAGTGTTTATTGGTAAATACACTCTCAAATATGATAGTTAAATACAAGCTAGATCACACTAACTCAATATTCTGTTGTTGATAAATCACCTGATATTTCTGTTTGTATAACTTCACAACAGTAGCATGAGAAAGAAGTAGGTGATGTGCAACTAAATAAGGTTCAGTTCCTGAATCTCCACCGGTGCAATTTAGATTTTGCCATCCCGAACACCGGCCCGGCACATAGGAGCCAGTTGCATAACCAAGCTCGCAGATGGTCCCAGGTTCATCAATCGTGGTTCAGTGTTTCACTTTATCTCCAAATTCCTTAAAGCAAAGCTCCGCATAGTCTAGGAAATCATTACTACTCACATTGAAACATCACTAATTGATTACTTTTTAAATTCAGGCCATACAGTTTTTAATTTGTTGGCTTTGAGATAATAGTGTTTGACTGAGTCAATTACACAACTTGAGGGCTCAAAAAACATCATATTCCTCTATTATACCTTGTGGAAGGTCCCAGTGAAAAATTGTCACAAAGGATTGTATTCCTATGAATTATGTGTGTTACAACACGCAAATAGATATTAATTATCAGAATTTACTATAAGCTAGCAACATAAATTAAAAGAATTATTTTTAATAATTAGAAATGAGACCGCTATATATATCATTACCATTAGCCAGGAGATCGTTGATAAGATTGTCATAGTATTTAATTCCTTCCTTGTTTATACCCCCATTTAACTTTCCCGCTGACAATCATTTGCATAAATATATACATTGTTAGAGCACAATAAAATGTAGAAATTGAAAAGACTTGAAAGATAAAGATTCTTACAAGGCAACAATCTAGACCATGAGATCGAGAATCCATGCGAATCGAAGCCTGTTTCTTTCATTATAATCACATCTTCCTGACAAAGGTAAAGTTACACAACATATACTTAAAATAATACTTGTTATCGGAAAAAACAAGCATTATTGTAACACATTTTTTATATGTCATTTTATTTGTACTCATTGAGAATCAAATTATTAATATCTTATTGTCGGAATTGGCTATAATACCAATGAGTTTTAAACTCATTAATATGATTGCAACACAATCAATATGATTGTAGAAAAAAACTCTTCCCAACTACCTTATAACGATAGTATGAATCAATAGCCACATCTCCATTGCTGTGATCTGTTATTTTTTCTGCCGGTTCACAAAAAATTATAGAGTTTCAATTTCTGAATTTCAGTAATTCAAATGAGTGTGAATGCATATTAATTAAATAACAGTTATATTAAAAAATAAAAAATGGTATTTAGTTTCACCTGGATGTATATGAGTGAAAACATCCCATATACTAGGCCCTTTTCCTGCTTCCCAAGCAGCACCCATAATAAGCAATTAGCGAACTTTGAACAAGAATCTTGTAATAGTTTCTTGTGCAATAATGATGTTTAATTGCTCACTTGATAAGCCGAAGACGCTGATCCAAAAACGGAATCCGCCGGAAAGTTGTTCCGGCTAAGCTTAACGGCGTAATGGCCGGAAACTGATCCAAGAAGAAAGGCTGCAACGATGAGGCTTCTACACTTGAAAGCACCGACTTGGTAATTTGCCATTTTTGGATATGGTTTCATTGTTAGTTCTTCCCGAAATAAATATGCAACTTGGATGGATTTAATGATCAAACTCATATCTATTACCCAATTAAATAATCAAATTAATAATGAATTATTGCCTTTTAAAAATAAGAAATCAAATACACGCGTTTATGTCTCTTATATATTAAGTGCAAGTTGGTGATAATGACATTAAGAAAAGGGGGTCAAAGTTTAGTTAATTAGCACGTAAATATTTTGAATCAATACCTACCAATCAAATTGCTCTCTTGACTATACCAACCATATATTAAAACTTTGCCGTTATAACAAACCCCCCCAAAAAGAGAAGTTAACTTTTTCATCCATGAGGTTTGACCCAATTTACAGTTTGGTCCTTTGATTTTTAAGATCTCAATTTCTTGACATTAATTGTATTCTAACTGTGTTACAAAATTATTGGGAACATATCTCTTGAAAATCGCCAAACCAACTAGATCGACGTATTGTCAGCTTTGGACTGTTGTTGGCTCTTACAGTTTTATACTTGAAAATGCATCTTAAAAGTTTAAAAAGAAAATATATTTATAAATGACTCTTTAAACGATATAAAATATGACACATCAAAAAAGTTATATTGTCCTTAATTATTTCTGGAAAAAAAGGATTATTTGAATAAAAAAAGAACTTTGGGTAATTTTTGTAGCATGCAAGACCATCTTAAAAGATTATATATTGAAGAGCGGATCAAATAGATTTTTCGCACGACGAATAAAAGTGACATGTATATCATCTTTCTTGCGAGAAAGATAGTGAATTTGAGTCTTTAATTGCCGCAGTTGTGTTCAGAAACCATGCACTGTGGCAAGACATTACCAGGCATCCTAGCTGTAGAGAAAAAGAATTGAAACTCTAGCTAAAGACAATTTGACCTTTATGGTACTAGTCACTGGAAGTGGGGTTGGACTCATTTACCTAGTGTTTAATCTGACCTGAGGGTCGCACTGAACCATCAACATGATGATTATAAGTCCATAATCCCAAAAAATGAGTGAGATTTCTGGCAGCCAAAGGAGGTAGTTTGTGAAGTTTAACTTTCTTATAATTGGCTAATCTTGAATGCTGGGTGAGTGATTTTGAATTAGTGGATTAACTTTATTCTCTTGGGCTCCTTTGTAGATTGAACAAGTTTCTTCTCTTCTTTGAGGGGTTTTCCCTGTTTTTACGCTATTCTACTGCTTTTTTTTTTTGCAATCTATTCTACTGCTTTGTCAATTAGTTTTTATTAACAAAATACTAATTGTCAAAAAAAAAAAGTGGTTGCATGATGGTTATAGTGACTTGAGAGGACGGAATTTGGCTAGTAGACCATCTAAATGCTGTTGGAATAGTTAATGATTGGTGGTAGAAATTACGTTTTTGGGTGAATTTCTATAGTATAAATTCTTTTCTTGGATTTGTTAATCCTGGAAGGGATCCGCCTTAAACTAATTAACAACATAGTGGGGGCATAATTACTTTAAGGACAACGACTATACATGATCAAGCCTCTTTATTCAATTTGAAATTTTCTAACAAATAATCTGATACCGTGAAAACATACCAAATATACTAGTTATTGATACTAACACATTACATATTATCGAACGAGGCTTTTACACAAATAAATATGATGATTTTCTAAAATGAAAAAGCATGATAATAGTAGGCCTCAATTTATCTAACAATCAAATAGTAGATTTACCACTAGGAAAGTAGTTTTATTATTGCAAACCATCTACCAAAATGGCACTTACATACATATTCAGGAGGAAAACGTTCCCAAACACAGAGACACATACACACATATTGAACCCACTGCTTGAGCTGGAAAATGAGCAATACAAGACAACCTATTGCATAGAATGACTTGTACACACATTATTTAATCTGCTATAAAATAGCAGTTACATAGTTTGGAGGACAACGTCCTTAAACATAGAGACCTCACATTGAACCTGCTACTCGAGCCAGAAGGTGAGCAGCAAAGCTGAAACAGTACACTTTATTTCATCATATAGAAACTTGACAGACGGTAAATGTACCTCTTAGATATTTGCTATCTTTGGTTCTTCAATTTTTTTCTTAAGAAGGTTCCTGAACCAGTATGCTGAATATTTTGGATATCTTGTTTGATTATTTTTAAAATCAACAAAATGGAGGCCAAATAAGGATGTGTAACCAGCACCCCATTCAAAATTATCCAACAGTGACCATGCAAAATATCCCCTCACATTAACACCATGCCTGAAAGAAAACGTAAAATTTGATTGTTAGAAAACTTTAATTTAGAAAATACCGGGTTCGTTTATATTATATATCATTATTTGAATGAATTGTAATTTCTTTTTATATTTGTTTGCTATATAATCTATCAATTTACAATATACTATACAAACATTTGATTACCGAATCGCGCTTTCATGGTAAGTCAAATGTTGCTTGTAAAAAATGATCCTGTTGTAGTCAGCAAGAGTTTCCTCGGGTGTCAAAGTAGGATCATTCTTTTGGCTCACCCCTAATCAATAAATTTAAGACCAGTAAGTAATCGAATTTTCGCTGTCACTAATAGAACTATTTATTAATACATCAATATTTAAAATAAAAATTTTGTTAAGATTAAAATATTATGTAGCTAAAGTAGATAAATAATTTGATTGTGATGAAAAAAGAATAAATAGTCATTACCATTCTCTGTAATATAAATGAGTGGGTTATCGTATTTCTTTT
Source organism: Flueggea neowawraea (assembly GCA_948243855.1). NCBI lineage: Eukaryota > Viridiplantae > Streptophyta > Magnoliopsida > Malpighiales > Phyllanthaceae > Flueggea > Flueggea neowawraea. Next base: position 11,121 of record CAODLS013744310.1, read on the forward strand.
TCACATATACCAAGAGGTGATAAAGTCCTTGGGGATATATATATTGCCAAGTAGAACCACCAGCCTGCAAAAAATCAGGTCCAAACCAGGGAAGAAAACTATCGTTAAGGTAATTAATAAAGACTAATTTAATTAATTAACGTACTCAAACGAACAATGAATTATAATTTTAGTTTTCTGATTATTATCAGTGGTCCAATGGGAACTCCATTACGCTCAACTGCAATTACAAGATTGAAAAATCATTTCATTAACATAATCATAAAATGTTTTAAAAAATAGATCATAATTAACGTGGTACTTATATGATTAGGGAGAGGTTTAATGATTCTGTCTTACCCAATAGCTTAGCGTGAGAATCAGTTATGTAGCTTGGTTTCGAACTTGCATTGAAAGGCAGGTCAGCCACATACCTAGCAGTATAGTAGTTTAAACCCAAAAAAACATATCATCCGTTAAGAATCTTCGATTCATTTTTTTCAAATTTGGGTAATCTTTTTTTAACTAATTCCTTCATGGAGGCTGGATGGTCACCATTTGTGATTGGATCCATGAACCTTTAAACAAAAAAAAAGAAGGAAAATATTAGAATATATGGATATTTTACATTTAAATGGACATTAACTTTTTTTAATATTGATTCTCAATGACAATTGGAACCTCAACCCCTTAAGGATAAAAACAACTTCAGTACTAATAAATTATTGGCCACATTTCATTATATTTCTATCATTTCTTGTTACTTCTAAAGCCTATCAAATTAATACAAAATTAAGAGAAATGCAAGATTACCATACCAATCCAAGCTCCAAATCAAGGGCTCGTTGTTGAGCATGATGATCATCTTTGGAATTAGTAAGTGGCACCATCCACTTTGACGCTAATGTGATCCCAATCTTGCCCATTTGCTCTTTCTACAATCTCGATCAGAAATACGATAAGTTAAAACTTTAATTAATATCAAATGAATTCTGACGGACTATGATTTTACAATCTTTATCTATTTCCATGAGATCATTTAATATTGTAGATGATTTCTTTTTTTTTTTGTTCCTTTTAGAAAAGGGTTCGGTGGTAGATTCATACCCTTTTAGGTTAGGCCTGAGAATTTCAATAATTAGAAGGCTAGATTCAAATTCTCGTATAGTGGACACTCGTCACACGAACAATGCGTATTATAGATGATTTCAGTGTCTATTGATACCCATTCTTAAATATGAAAATCAAATACTAGCAAGAAACTCTAATTCAATATTACATTGTTAAGGCAGGGCTCGGGATATAAAATTCTCTCATTTTCGTCCATTAAATAATATTTAAATATTTAAAAAGTTTGTTTTAAAGTGTTAAGTTTCAAGTATTTAACTACCAAAATCTAATTACAGGATGATAATTAAATTAACCTGATAATTATCTCTGTATAGTTTCACGGCTTCAGCATGAGCAAGAAGTTGGTTATGTGTAACATTGTATGGTTCAGTTCCTGAATTACCACCAGTGCAATTCAGATTTTGCCATCCCGAACACCGACCTGTTGCAATGGACCCAATTGTATAGCCATCGAAGCTCACGGTTCCAGGTTCATTAACTGTGATCCAATGTTTTACTCTATCCCCAAATGTCTTGAAACAAAGATCCGCATATGCTCGAAAATCATCACTGCTCAGATTTAAGCATAATAAATTGATTAGTTTTTGTTTTCAATTCTTAACTTGAAGCCATATAGTTTTAATTTGATTAGTTATTTCGAAATATGGACAATAAATTTAACCGAGTAACTCACAAGATGCGATGACTCATAAAGCCTCCATATTCCTCTAAAAAACCTTGTGGCAGGTCCCAGTGGAAGATTGTCACAGACGGTATTGTTCCTACAAACGTGTATTATAGCATGAAATAAGATATATATTAATTTCATATTCAACTATAAGTTATCAGCATAAATTTAATAAAAATAAATTTTAATTTGAAGCAAATAGAAATTTAGTTTTAGAGATTAGAAATGAGAACTGCTATATATATATATATCATTACCGTTATCTAGGGTTTGGTTGATAAGATTGTTGTAGTATTCAATTCCTTCCTCGTTCACGCCCCCACTAAGCTTTCCCGCTGAGAAACATAAACATATATTGGTAAAGCAACAAAAAAAAATCAAATAAAAATACATATGAAATTATCAAAAAATTATATATGTATGATACAAGAAGCTAATTCTAAGGCTTGCATGGATTTTTAAGAGATCACAAAAGAAGCTTCCATGCTATAGTCCAGAAATTAAATGGTCACTAACAAAACTATAAATGTATCCATTAATTTATAATGTCAGATCATCACATGATTGTCATCTCATTTTAATCCAGATTTTAGGTCTCAGAGTTGCTCATAATCCTTCATGTGTTACTTAATCAGGGTTGATTCAACTAAAAAATAAGCAATAATTTGTATGTCAGATTATAAGTTCAAATCTCATAAGAATCAGTTATCAGAAAAAAGTCTTCAAGTGGTCATCAGTATCCTTTTATGAAAGGATTATTGAGGACTGTAATCTCCTTTTACTCCAATTTTAGGTCTAAATGTTATTCACGTTAGGAGATCTGCAAATCAAGTGGTCCACAGTCCACACTCTAAAGTGTTACGAGATCATTTGCTTCTTTATTAGAGTCCATACTCCAAAGTCTTATGAGATCATCTCCTTCTTTGTTAGTATCCTTGGAATGTCCGATATATTGTCGAATGATATTTTGAATTAATGCTATTATGATCACGTTCATTTAAAAAAAAAATTAATGATCTTCCTTGGCACTTAAACAAAAAGACAGGAAGGTATATGTTCTTACTGGGTAATAATCTAGGCCATGAGATCGAGAATCTGCATGCATCAAAGCCTGTTTCCTTGTTTATGCGTACATCTTCCTGTGACATGCATTACAAGCAATATAAGACATGTCTATTTTCAGTGGTGAATTATAACCACTTATTTAAAAATAAAACTATATATTTGAAATTCAAGATTGAATATGGAAAAAATAAGTATAAAATTGGAATGCAATTTATTGCACAGAAAACAACAATAAAAAGCTAGTTTTTTCTTTGTATAATATCCGAACTACCTTATAACGATGATATGAATCAGTGGCCACATCTCCATTGCTGTGATCTGCAATTCTTTCTGCCAATTCACAAAAAAAATTATCAAGTTTTAGTTTCTTAATTATTTCACTAAAATTAAAGAGTGTGATCATGATGTTTATATCTAATAAAAACAACTCCTGAAAAAAAAAGATAAAAAAATATTTAGTTTACCTGGATGTATATGAGTGTAAACATCCCACATACTAACCCCTTTACCATCTTCCCTTCAAGCACCCTCATACTACAATATTATGAATAATAATACATTTATTATCATAATAAGAAACCAACTTTTAACAACAATGTTGTATTAATTTCATGAACAATAATAGTATATAATATTTTTTTGATAAGTAATAGTATATATTATTTATTTGATTACTTGGTAAGCCGATGATGCTGATCCAAAAACGAATCCCTGCGGGAAATCGTTCCGGTTATGCTCAAGGGCGTTATGGCCAGAAATTGCACCAAGGAGAAAGACGGCAACGATGAGGCTTCTACACATGAAGCCAAGGATTTGGTTATTCGCCATTGTTGAATTATGGTTCCTATCAATCGGATGAGCTGAGTAAGCCAACAATTTGAATAACGATTTAAAATAGAGATAATCAAAGTATATAAGAACTAAAAGTATAGACATAAACTTTAAGTAGATCGGTTTTTAAGCCTACGTAAATAAAGCGTTAGTGTGGTAACACTGAAATTTAATATCCGATTACACATAACATTATAGAACTCACTTGATAAAGTAGTAGCTCACACCACACTAAAAACACCTCACACTCAATATTTCTCAACAAAGAACATAAATACTCAAATTTGGAAACTAAGAGAAATGAGGCACACTAAGTAACCTAGTGGAAGGCCATATATATAGGCCCTGTCATGCAGCAGTAATGTCATTCAATGTATATTTTCTTCCATTGCAAATAGTTAACGGAAGAAGGCATGTGGCCAAATTAATTTTAAAGTATGATAAAAGAGAAAGAGATAGTTAACTTTAATAAAAATAAATAAAGCAATTTCACTGACAAAAAGTTAACGAAAAAAATTATTATTTTTATTAATCATTGTATTTATTCCTACAGAAAATCAAACTTAGATTCTTTAGTGTTAGAGTAAACTACAATACCAATAAACTATAAACTCATTAATTATCAAATTTACTTATAACACACACTTTGTACAAAAATGATTTTTATTGATAGATAAAATAAATTTACTCATCCAATCCACAAATAGTAGATTTGGTATAGTCAAGAAGATTTCAACAAAATGTAAGTCTATCTCTCACATAAGCCTACAGTACGTAAGGGGAAATCTCAAGTTGCTAGATACAAGACTCGATTACATTTGGTCCTTAGTAAAACAATATCCAAGTTGCTACGTCCATCAGAAAGAGAGTAAAATCCTTATGACTAAGTCACCAAAAAAAAGAAAAAAAAAAACAGAAAATAAAATCTTCATTAACATAACCAAGTTGCAATTGTCTCCAAGAAAAGATAGTTATCTTGATCTTTAAAAACACTAAAGATGGAACCAAAATCCCAAGTTCCAATAGCTCTAATGCGTAAATCCCTCCATAGGGTTAGAGGTCGATACGACCTTATTTCTTCAGCGATTAGCTCAGTGATGTCGTCCACTTCGGCACCTGTGTCGTCTGAGTGAAGAATTTTTTGTGCTCCTAACTTCTTCGATTTAATCTAAACCTTTCGTGTGTATATAAAAGGGAAAATAAATAGTTTACATAATTAACATATTTTTTTGATAAGTTATAATTAGTATGCATGCATACTAATGCCCCTTTAAAATTAAAATCATAAATGTGAGTTTAAATATTTATCGTTGATATTTGATCAACTCTTTAACAAGTATCGTCTATACTATATAAACGTCAATTATGTTCACTGCTTGAGTAAGTTAGCGCCAGTCTCTCTGGATATGGTTTGCCTGCTACCACGCCTTGGTGTGTAGCGTAGAAGGTCGGCTCTTTCCCAAGGCAATACTCTTTGGCTAATGCTTTGGATTTTCATCACCATCAAAGAGTCTTCAAATTTTGCTGGAATTCGCAACCACCACCAAGGGTCAAGTTTTTCACTTGACTTGGCTTGTTCTTCATGGGAAACTTCCTTTTAAAGCTTTTTTTTGGCTTGTTAAGTCCTTCTAAAGCTTTTTTTGGCTCTTCGACAGCTATATTGCATTCTAATGATATCAATTTGCTGCATTTTTAGTGATTGTGTTGAGACCAGGACCACATTCTCATTCATTGTCAGTTCGCAAGAAAAGTTTGGTTTTCAATTCGCTTGGGCTTGTCTAGGTACGTTCCAAACACCGTTTTTCAGTTCTTTGAACAGTGGATTGCCAACGAGAACTTGGGAGCATATCATTAACTTTAATAAATATGGTTTTTATGTCAAATGTAAATATAAGCAAGGCTTTCATATCTTGGAAGCCGATTTGTTAATTGGCCCGGGGTGTATTTAAATGTCTGGACACTTTTTTTTTGACAAGAAAAATGGGAGTTCGGGGCAACCAGTAATAATATATCCCTGTTGAGCATTATTATGCACACATTAATCTTTGTTGCGGAATGTTTATAGAGCCATAGTTGACACCACGAAGTCGGAGTTGGGCCCGAGCCGGGTGTGGTCACCGCAACATCTCATCGAGGGCTAGCAGACAAAGGGGGGATCAACTGAGCTCTATTGCACAACGCGAGTCCGTGCCTATTGCAATGCTCCCTCCAGAGCTCGAACCCGCGCTGCTCGAATTCAGGACCATGTCCTTTGCTGTTAGGCTACCCCCTGTAAGTGTAGTTTGTGTGGGTTTGTCCTACATTGGAAAGAAAAAAATTGTGCTTTTTGGTTGGTATGTTGGCATCCAACTAATTTCTTAAATTAGGTTGAAGTGGAATAATGAGTTGAATTTTAAAATTATTTATTTAAAGTCAAAGATGGACACTTGGGGCATTAATAAAAATAAATAATTTAAGCCTGAACCGAATTTATATTTTTTGCAGTTACTTTGTTGGTCCCTATTTTTCAAAATTATTTTTGGTTATGCCCAACATATGCGTCTCTTCATTTCCTAACGGTTCACAAACGGTTTTCAATGTG
>CAODLS013744508.1:0-10189 GCA_948243855.1 Flueggea neowawraea
ACTATAGTTTTATTTTTCATGAGAGATAATTTTACGTAATAAAAATAAATATTTTTTTTAGTTTTTCCCGTATGATTATTTAAATCAAATACTAATAATAAGTGTATTATTAATTTTTTAACCAATTTCTTAAGAAATATAATTTTTAATTAAACACAATAAAATATACTTTCTGAAAACTTAAAATAATAATCAATCACAATTATATATTGACTTTCTGAGAAATAATTTATTAAGAATCAACTTTCTGAAAAGTTGAATCAAATAAACTCTTAGTGTGTATTTATATTATGTAAATTTTATGCAATTTTGGCCCTTTAGTGTGTATTTAGAGTAATTTTTATGTAAATAATTTAATTTAATATAAGAAAAGGAAAAGAATAAATTAAATCAAGAGTGTAAAAATATCCACACTACGAAAAACTCTGATTTTGTTTATTTCACAACCTTTTTTTTTTCTAAGCAAAACAAGAAACTATGATAACAATTGACAAAATCCAAACACAACCCAGTTGCTAGTTTTATTCTATAAAATTAATAATCAATCCCCAATTATTACAAATTAATCACGTGCATAACTGTTTCTTGAACCCAAACCTCCCATTTCTCAAATCATATTCCACGTAATAATTCTGCATCTGAAAGCTCCCCAAAACAATTCCGGGCCCACCAACCCCCACCGCTCCCTCCTCCCTATCCGTCACCACCGTCAGACAAACCACTTCTCTCTCGCCCACCACCGCAAAATAATTCTCCAGCGGCAGTGCCATGTCGGCACCCCCTTTGAAATGAAGCGTCATTTCCGGAAACGACACCGTTTTCTTCCCCGAGATGTTAAAACACGGACTAAGCCCGGTTAAAGCCTCGACTGCGACTGCTCTCTCGTGACTCTTCTTCATTTCCGTAATAAACGCCCCACTTAACGGTTCGACCGCGTCACGCGCCATGTACGTGAAGGTAGTGCCGGAATCAACGATGGTCCCACCGTTTCCGTCGCTCCCTGGCTTTAGGTACTTGTACGGGATCTTCACGCGTTGACCTCCGACGGTGATGCGCCGGAGATTGACGTAATAATAAACTGAGAATGCCGGTCTGTCTTCCACTTTCGGGTTTTGAACAAACGGCGTGTAACTGAATGATTTCGTTTTGGAATCGGAGTCAAATTCCGAATCTAAAACGAGAGAACTGCTCGCTAACGTGTCATCGAATTTACGGGAAGCAATAAGAGAACTTACTAAGCCCGAGTTGACTCGGCAACGAGGCCGGTCCGCGTCCGAATCAGGCAATACCGCTGGGTGTATGAGAGGAGAAGACGGAGCAACCAACGAAGAAGTTCGGGACCATTAAGTTACGGAGACGGAGAGTTTCCGACATTGCAATGCCGCCGGTGGCTCCGGAGCCGGACATGATAAGATAAGGCGGGCAGACCTCGGCACATTTTTTGGAATGATTACAATTCTGGCACTGTAAATTGGTAGGGTGTAGCCAAGTGCATTTCGGGTTCTTGCAACCGATAATCTTGGACGTTGACTGTTTGGGGACAAAAGGATTGATCTTTGATGCTGACATGGAACTGAATGAACAGCTCTTGCATGTGTAGGGAGAGGTGCAAGGGAACCAAACGAAATGGCTGCCTGTGTCCATGATGAAAGGGAGTGTTTGTGGTGGAGTACCGAAACTGAGTGGTACGGAGTATGCTCCATAGCTGTGGGAGAAGACTGGTGCTGTGGTGGTGGGTTGTGGGTTTTTGAGGTGGTGAGCCCGGCGTATGGAAGTGGAAGCAATGTGGTTGAGTTTTTTATATGAATCTCGAAATGGGTTTTGGTCTATGTAGGTGTTTGAGAGTGGGATTGTGGTGGTAATGGAAGCTGTGAAGGGAAATGCAATAATGGAGAGGAGAAATTTAGGAGAGAAAACAAGAGGAAACAGATAAAGAAACCATTTTGGTGTTACATTTTGGGAGAGCTAAAGAAGAAAGTTGGAATCTTTTGTAGTTTCTGATGATCACATGGATATGAGGTCTGGTTTGTTTCCAGTTTCATTGCATCCTTTTGCAAAAGTGCCCGAATTTTTAGCTGTTAGGAGGAAACTATATTAATTAATGAGTACTTGGAGGGAGGTGGTGGCCATTAATGGATGTTTAGGTTTCAACGACTTGTATTGATTGACAATCAGTTTTTGCACATGAAGTTATGGTACTTTTTTGTTGTGCTTTGCTGTGTAGGACCTTGAAGAGTACAATAAGCGGGGTTTTTTTTGGATGTTTGCAAATCTTAGAGACACGGTGAAGTCGATGTCGAACCTTCACAGCTCATGAATGGTGGCCTTCTTATCTAACCCAATTAGCTGAAAGGTGCTAGGGGATTGGCTTCTCCTGCTTCCTGCCAATCATAATGTGGCTATGATTGATTTTTAGAACAAAAGGTGCTTTCTAGTTTTCTGTTCCATTGCTGTTGCAGATGCCATTAACTGGTTGAAATTTTAAACCAACCACCAAATCAATATTAATTACTTCAATGTCTTAGTTACAAGTCAATGTTATTTAATTTAAGTATTTAGATGTTATACTTCAATGTCTTGTTTGATTTTTGGCGACTGTGATTGTAAATATTTGCAAATTGGCAGTTCAAACAAGAGTTGCAAATGCAAATTTTAGTCGACTGGAGTGAAAAATGTTGCAAGTTGAAGTGTAGCAAGTGACTGGTGGAATTAAAATGGTAGGGCAAAAACTTCATTAATATAAACCATTAGAAGTCTCAGTTATGAACACTACTTGACTTGTTCAAGCCTCAAGGTAACAACATTAATTTACTAGTCCCGTGCTATGCTCCATGCCCGAACCATATCATCTTTCTATTACAGTTATCGTCGGTCCCCACTTTGCCGTGATTTTGGCATTTTGGAGGTGATTAGAGACCACACCTCACCTAACAAATTCATGCAAATCATATGCTCATAATTTTAGGGGTCTGTTTTTTGGGATCAAATAGAAGTAAATCACATATTGGTAGATTACTAAATTATAATATAGAGTAATAAATAGATAGAATAACACATTTTTTTAAATGAAATATGTATGAATAGTAATATGTTAAATCAAAATGCTGAAAAATAAACGACCACTAATAAATGGTCATCTAACTGAATCATATCTTAAATTTTAGGTCATTTTTTAGTTATGTATGTAGTAATATCCAACAGTGAATCTTAGAGTTTTGCGGTATATATACACACACACTTAATTATCTTATTTCATAGAGATGGTAAAAACATCTCCAATATTCTTTTTATATTGATACCTATCTATATAATGAAGAGTCATAACCTAAATTTTATCTCCAATGCTTCTTTTATCTCATTCTTTATCTTTAAATTTAAAATAAAGAGTGTGCATGACTCTCCAAAATTAAATAGTCAAAACAAATTTTACTACTTCCCATGTATTTTATTATTTTTCACCACTAACTTGGATTGTTCTCCTCTCCTTAAAAATTATAAATTATTTTTTTTATAAAAGTTCATAAAATAAAGAGTTAAGTATAGAGAATAATATTACAGAGCATACATAATTTCAATTTTTATTATTAATGATACTGTATATTTTTATTAAACTGATCAATCCATCAGCCCCCACCTCTCTATCCCATTTCTCATGTCTGTCACATCCTTTATGGCTGATTCTTAAAGGAATATTATTCACAGAACCCATTAATCTTCTATGTTAAGCCACATCATAACCCACAAAAAAATTTGAAAATGTAAAAAAATAATAATAATTATCAATTCAATCATCCTATAGCTTCTAATGCTTATGTCTATCTTACCAACTGCTAAACTTAGAGGAATAGCGTATTATTAGATTTATAATTAAAAATTAGAAAAAGACTAATCAGTTAGTACTTAATTTATATTAAACTCATCTCTATCATTCAAATAATACGAGTTTAATTTTTAACGAGAGCAAAATGAAATAACTTATCAAAAAATAGAAAATGGACATTCAGTTTAAAGAAAAAAAAGTAGAAAATGGACGATTCTTTTAGAAAAACTTAAGATATACTTAAATAATAGAATGCTGTATAAATCTACGGCTTACTTGTAATGTGTAAATCCTTTTTGGATTTTTAAATTTGTCTTGAACTTATAATGGAATCTCTCATCCTAAACTTTTTTCATTAAAGAAAAAACACCTCACCAACTATGTAGTCCATTAATAAATAAATATTTATCCACTTTGAACTAAACATATCATTTATTAATTAATGCATCCCAATTAATCAACAACACAACACCAACATGTCCACTAAATTGATATTGGTGCGTTTGCTCCGAGGATCACCTCTCCCCACGTACTTAAGCAGCAATGCATCTCGAAATGCGCCATGTCCCAAGAAATAAAATCATCATTGCCAAACTGGGTGGAGTCGTCCCTGCTCCCATCCCATCCTACCTAATGCCTTCCCAATCCATCATTGCCATGCACAAACAAAGTTTTCACAAAACCAAAGAACAATGGAACGATAATAATCTGGTCTGGTGGTTCAATTCTAATTTTAGAATTACTTATCGAAAACTATAATTTAGGGGCAAGAAGAATAATAAAATAAGTGCAAGGGTTCCTAAGTATTAAGCCAAAAAATGCATTTAATAAAAAAGAGAATGAAAGAGGAAAAATAGAAAGTAAATGATAGAGTTTTTGGAGAATATTAAAGAAAAGTGTTCATAATATTGCTCTGGGAACAAAGTCTTCTTTTTTTTTTTGTGTTTCAGTTTTAATAAATATGATGAGGTCTCCACGCCAAAAAAAAGGAATGAAAAAAGGAATGAAAAAGGGATCATATTGCATCGAATTGCAACTTCAGGGGGCAAAAAAATATTCTCAAAAGTGACATGCTACACCAATGTGGGACCCATTGACTGTTCGAGCGGTCTACATCACTCAGTAAAGCAAAGTGAAAGCAAAACGAGGAACTCTTCTCTTCACAGTCTCTGATTGGAGTCTATGCTATTCACTGAGATATGGATAACGGAAAAAGCAGAGAAGTGGTGGTTGCTGCTCTCCAATTTGCTTGCTCCGACGACGTCTCCACCAACGTCGCCACCGCCGAAAGGTTCTCTTTGCTTCTCCCTTTTTCACTCCTTCCATTCCTGCAGCTGCAATCATTGATTTCTTTCTTCCATTTGTTAGATTATTATCTTAACATTTTTTTAAAAATTTTGGATTGATCGCCGCCGTGATTGAATATTGCATTGAATGCAGAACAGTTCCTTTATTTTTTTTGTCTGCTTTTGTTTTATGGAAGAATTTATCTGATTTATTGATCTCCATTTTGAATGAAAGATTGAATTTTGCATTTCTAAGACTCCTGTCCTGTCTCTGCAGGCTGGTTAGAGCTGCTCATAGGAAGGGTGCAAACATCATTCTCATACAGGTCGTGTCATCTTGCAAACACATGCTAATCTTAAACCTTTATGATGATGGTAGTGTTGAATAATGTTTAAGCTGGTCTATTGTGTTAGTTTTTTAGAGCTTTACAGATTTTGGAAGGTCAATTAGGAACCCTTTTGCTTTTAACTTGAAACTAATGTTTCTGCTATTTTAAAAGCATTTCTGGCCGTTGATAGGAGTTGGCGTTTAAGAAAAATTGAAAATGTTAAATGTATATTCCCTTCACTATTTGAACATCGTATATATGTTCTATTCGTTGCTTGTCCCATGGAATTGTATTTCTGGGTTGATAATCATTAAGGATTCTTGTGACAGAGCATTGGAAATAACAGCAAGTATTAGGCTAAATAAACATTAGCAGAATGTAATATGCGCAACTTATTTTGGAAAATGTACTTCTGAAATATTTTTTTTGACATTAAGATTCATTTGTTCAGGAGCTATTTGAAGGATATTACTTTTGTCAAGCTCAAAGGGAGGATTTCTTTCAGCGAGCTAAGCCTCATAAGGGCCACCCTACTATTCAGAGGTAAATGCATGAATGTTATTTTGTTGTGAGTTGCAGTACAGCTTTATGAGTAACTGACTTAGTAAAGCTAAAATTTTATAGTATCATTTCTATTTCCATTTTTAATCTGGAAAACAGAAATTATTCTTCGTGTTAAATGTGCAGGATGCAGAAGCTGGCAAAAGAGCTGGGTGTTGTTATACCAGTTAGCTTCTTTGAAGAGGCAAATAATGCACATTACAATTCCATGGCCATAATTGATGCTGATGGATCTGACCTTGGGCTTTACAGAAAGTCACATATTCCAGATGGGCCAGGTTTATTTCAAGTTGAATTTTCTGCTTGAGTTCATATGGTACAATATATCTTTGGACACAAAATGTTCTCTCTTGATTTCAGGTTATCAGGAAAAGTTCTACTTTAATCCTGGTGACACTGGCTTCAAGGTCAGTACTTGGTTATTAGCATATTGTTTTGGAACCTAAGATGTGTAATTCTACTTCATACTGACTATACTTGCTGGTGTTGTCGCTAAACAGGTTTTCCAAACTAAATTTGCAAAAATTGGAGTTGGTAAGAAGCTCCAACACTTTATCTTCACTTCTAGACATATTTAAGGGTCATACTAATTTCTATCCTTTTTCTAGTCTTTTTGATCAAGTATCTGAAATTATTTGGCAAAGCATCTGTTTTTTTTGAGCTGTGGCAAAGTATCTGTTAATTAGCCATACGGTGACATTGATTTCAATTCTGTTTTATCTAACTTTGATTTGTGGATTTAACTTTGGTTAGAATGAACACTCTTTTTTAATGTTACATTAATCATATATGTCTATGGCAGAGGAATGCTGATAGGTAATTTGATGAAGCTAAATATTACTTTAATTTCTTCTTTTTAAATGTCAGCAATATGCTGGGATCAATGGTTTCCAGAGGCAGCCCGAGCTATGGCTCTCCAAGGTGCTGAGATATTATTCTATCCTACTGCTATTGGTTCTGAACCTCAAGATAATGGACTTGACTCTCGTGATCACTGGAGGCGAGTGATGCAGGGACATGCGGGGGCAAATGTGGTAAGCTATTATTCTTTTACTTTGGGAATTGTATTTCAATCTTTGGTCATAATGAATATAAGTTTCTCTGTCGTTATCCATACTGTCTGCCTTGATGCTATATGATCCTCTTCAGACACCTGTCTCAATGACATTTTTAGGATAAAGGAACATGGCCAAGCCTTGGCATCTTTTAAGTGTTACTACGGAAAGAATGCAGTGATTTAAAGCAATTAAATTACCTAAGGTTGCTGCCTTTTCTGTTCTGTGTACTCATTGTTTTCTTCATGTTGGAAAGCAAATTGTCCCAGGTTAGAAATGTTTGTTACACTCACTTTTTTATCTCTTGAAATGATGAGAGAAATCTAATTTGAAGACTTCAGAGGGGGGTTTGTTTTGGAAAGATTGAAGTGTGTTTCAGCTGATTTTTCTATATTGAATGCTTCCCTCCGCTGTGAATACCTTCTATCTTTGCTGTACATTTCATTTTGGTGCAACAATGGTTGATTTTTCAGATAACTACAGGTTCCACTGGTGGCTTCGAACCGTATTGGAAAGGAGATAATACAAACGGAGCATGGGAAAAGTGAAATCACATTTTATGGAAACTCCTTTATAGCAGGTATCTTCTTTTGAATCTGTTGGTAAGTCATGAAATCATACTAGACAAGTTTGTGATTAGAAATTAATTATGTTTAATGTGTTGAACAGGACCAACTGGGGAAATAGTTGAATCTGCTAATGATAAAGAGGAAGCCGTTCTGGTTGCGAAGTTTGATTTAGATAAAATAAAATTCAAGAGACATAGTTGGGGTGTTTTTCGTGATCGACGCCCAGAGTTATACAAAGTGCTTTTGACATTGGATGGCAGTAATCCTCTGCCTTGAGTTGGTGCCTACTATTCCTTTAGGACTCTGTCATAAAGGTAACAGGTACTTTTTCTCTGTACTTGAAAGTTGGAAACAATGGATTAGATAATAAATAATGAGGGTATCCATTTTGGGATGACGATGAAAAGGGGAAATATATGGACATGTTGTATTTGGGGTGAAGTTAAGATTTCTTTTTGTTTTTAATGAAGACCAATGATTGAAAAAAGGCATTGTTAAATTTGGCCCTCAGACCTGCTTTCTGGTCCTTAAAGCTCCGTTCCTTTATCCCTTTTCTTTCTCTTTTCACGTCGCTAGCAATATATTTTTTGTTTAATTTGCATCTGAATTACAGATCTGGCACCATTACCATCATCTTTTTCATTAATGTGGTCCATGTTTATCCATTCCTGGATTGGAGGATCCTTACTTGGAAGGTTGTCCATATAAACACATTTCATTACTTGGACTTTTTTTGAGGGGATAAAAGATGGTCCCAAGTATTAATGTTCCTCAACTTTTTCTATTATCTTTGTAATCAAGCTCTATTTTATGCATTGTATTGTTCTTCAAGCTTTTCAAAGTAACAGATGCTAAGTAGGAGATTTTAGTTCTAGGCTGAAGTCATAATTTTTTTGATCAGGAACTCATAGTTTATTATTTATAATTAAAGCACTTGATTAGGCACAGTGCATTTCACAGATTTATGTGGATTAGCACATCTGCTATGAGGTAAAGCATTTTGGAAGACCAACAACTTTGTCATCTCTGTGAGTGATAGGAAGAATCTTTTTGAAATACTATGGCCTCAAGTAAAGACAAGTTCTATCAATAGCATTTAGACCTCAGCATTGTCAAGGTATCTTGGTGGAAGACAAGAACCAAATTGTCTTGTCTTGCCATTTGTCTGGCAATCCAGCAGAACAAATCTCCTCTTCCTGTTCACAGGATATGTGTGATTTAACTCAACATCGTTCTAGATAACTCTTATCATCTTTTTCTTGCATTGCATGGTTCTAGGACCAAAACTTGTATTTTTTGAGATTTAGTCGGTTCTCATATATGTTTTTTTCATTTTTGCTTGGGTAGTTCCTTTTCAAACTTTGTTGAGTGCCTTCTCACTTGGTCCATGTGTTAGCTCCACTGGTAGGTCCATATAGGCTTCCAAGAACGACGTAATGATTCCAAAATGCATATCTGTTAACCATAAAAACTTGATAATTAAGCGAAAAATAACTTAGAACACCGTTAATGTTGTCTTGAAACATGATCAGAATGCTACACCAGAGTCCTGTCATTTTTTACTCTTATAATTCTTGTTTAGATTAGAAAAATATGATATTTTGGTCTTATACCTGGATTCTATAATATTCAAACTCCGTTAACCTTCCAAAAATGGCTAAAGTAGGGATTGTTCATTTCATTTCTTTTACTTGCTTTATTGTTCTTTTTTTTTTTGTGTCGTTAACTGACTGGCTCATAGTTCAGAACAAATTGCTGTTCATCTTTATTGCTAACAATATCATATCTTCTTTTGAAGATTTTGATCTTTTCAATCCGGTCAATTTCATCATATTGGTTTCTTGCCTTTGATTAATCTGCTTTTGTGGTTCCAGTAGACCCTTCTTAGCGTGCATGTCCTTTTACGTGTACAATAATTGATTCTTGATAATGGTAGCGATATTCGGTGCAGATTACCAGGACATAATATTAGTAAGCAGCTTGGTAAAAAAAAATATTAGTTGAGCTGGTTTCTTGTAGTGTGCTAAAATACTGCAACTCAAGAAACTGGTTGATTTTACTTGTTGGAATTTCAGATAGAGTTGCACTGTGACTCTGGTGAACTGACCATTTATACATACGAGTTTATTGACAATGAGTACTGATGAACAGTTGATCGTTACCACGACAAAATTTCTTTATGAGATTGTTGATGCACTGATTCAAGAATTTGCAATTTGAAATTGGAAAAACAGATGCTGATGGTTTTTGTAGCAGGCCAATAAAGCTTTTTCTGTCCCGGATAATTATGCTCGGCTTCATTTCTTGGTTGTTTAACCGTCTTCAACTATCTCGTGATCATCATCATTGCATTTGTTGTCTTGTGCATCATTTTCTTCTATCTCATCTTCATATTCTTGCTCGTCGATTTCTTCAGCATAGAATTCTTGTTCTACTTCATCCTCATCTTCTTCAGCTATGTCATCATTTGGCTGAACAAAGTGTAGCTTTAATCTTCCACCTTCTCTACATGCATGCAAAAGCTCCTGTGTAGGGATTCTTACTTGTTTCAGGACAAACCTGCCATCCT
>CAODLS013744760.1:0-11519 GCA_948243855.1 Flueggea neowawraea
CACATCTTCCCCTTGGCAATAATGTCTGCTGCCTCGCGATACCTTTGTCTGATCAATTTTGCAGGCTCTCCAGCATTACCACTTTCCAATTCTCCAGCACTCATCACAATGGGGCTGAAATTTTCAGCATCATGGGATCAAGTTGTAAACATCAAACATGTAAAGTTCAATTCTTGCAAATCAGATACTATTAAAGTCCATTACTATTAAATCAGAAAATTTCACTTACTTGATTCCCATCTTTGCAAAGATAAGCTCGCATTGGTAGGATTTTCCCTGACCTTTCCCTCCCCAAACACCCAAGATGAGAGGAACCTGCATTCAAAATTTTCATAAATGATTTTACTTCATTTGCTTTTAAATTTAATCCAAATAGAGATTTCATAACTGAAAATAACAAGTAAAACAACCTTAATGTTTGGAAGGTTCAGAAAGTTCTTCGTGATATGGACAACAACCTTGTCCATAAATGCAGGGGCAATGTAGAAACCGTTCATGTTGTTGTCCAAATTGTACCTGAAAAATTCCCAAATAAAAACACAAATTAAAATCACAGAGTTTACCAATAGAATCATAGCCTAATAGTATGGAAGCCATCTCCAGCGCTAAAGGATCGCACACAATTTCATCTCTAAAACAACTTCTATCATGGAAAAATTGACAACTTACTGGCGAAGGCCTTGACTGATATAGTCATAAGAACTCATGACGGCATAGTGAGTTCCAGTCTCCATAGGAGCTTGGAACAAAGTGTCCACCATGCCTTTCCCTCTGGTAATATCTTGTTGGTCATCTGACGTGTCAGTCACAAGACCTCCCCATCTGTCTTTAGAGGTCTGTTTTTGCTCATTATAATCAGCAGTAACCTTAAAATTCCCCACTCTCTTCTTGTTGTTGTTCTTAAAGTTCACCTTCTTCAAGTTGTTGCCAAAGAATGCAGAGCTTGGCGCAGAGTGGCCTGAACCACCTCCATTCAAGTTCAACTGCATAAAACACACCTTCATGTTTACATCCACTCCCATGATTTCTTCAATGATGGAACCTAATTATGCTTGTTAGACCCTCTTTGCTATTTATGCTCATTTTATGTCTTCATGTAGGATATTTGCATACGTTTAAATTACAGCTAGACGACCTAAAAATTATAGTCCAGTGGTATTGCAATCCTACGATGAAATTTTTGATATTGAAATTTGAAAAAGTAGAATTATAGTATTGAAGTGGACTGCAGCTTTGAAGAATTGAAGATTCAATTCATAATAAGAGCCAATCAAAAAAATTATAGCTAAAACACCGATAAATTTATAGCCTTCTAAATTTATAGTCTAATAATTCTAGATTCTTAATTAGAGCCGAATGCATTATGCATTCTAAACAACACTATTAAAAACTTAACATTAGATTAAGGGTAGAAATAAACAAAATCGTCGGACTATAAGAGAAAAAGAGAAAACAGAGCTGAAGTTGTAAACTTTATAGACTGAAGACAAGAAGGATCGATGAAAGTTAAAGAAAGTTAAGTGGAGGGAAACGAAAAAGGGCGGGAAAAACAAGAGTACCGGTATCCTGTTAACAGCTCCGACGGTGGATACAGAAGCGGCCATGGGATCCAACGGCGGGGATGGATTTCCAAGAAAATAGTATACAGAACAAATTGAAGTGTTTGTTTTGACTGTTATGTACAAAAAAAAATGGAGGTTGAGAAAGAGAGGTGAGGTTGGTGGGTATAAATAGAAAGATGGAAGTGTTGAAGTGTGTGAGAAAGTGAAAGGAGGAACTGTTGGATTTGGGTTGCGAAATTGCTGACGGCCACAGAATTGGAGGAACTGTTGGGTTACGTGGCACGTTGGGTTGTGAGTTGTGAGGTAGACGCTGGTTTTGGACTGGGAGGGTTTGTTTGATGATGTGCACATTGGTCAGAAACCTTTGGTTGCAAACAAAATGGAGTCTTCTTGGAATTTGGTTATTAAGCTTTCTTGTTATCCACTTAAAATGACCTTTGTAACATCCAAAATGGAGTCTTCTCGGAATTTGGTCTGTTTGAGGTCAGCGTTTAAGCTCTCTTGTTATCCACTCAAAATGTGTTTAAAAAAGAAAAGAGGTCAAAATGAGCTGTGTAACTCATTTTTTTTAGTGTTACAGTCGTAAGTTTCATATGGAATACCATATGATTCCACAATGATTTGAACTTAATTGGCTGTTTAAAAAATTTAAACTCTCATTTACTTGATCAACGAAAATCAGTATAATTTTGTAATTTTTATTACCAAAATTTGATGAAATTAGGTGAGAAATGATTGGCATTTGAGTTTAAAGTTTGTAATTATATTTGATAATAGCATATTGGTTCTAACCAGAGTTTCTCCATTCAAAAATGAGATTCCTATTCTAGAATATACTATTTCCAAAATAGCATTTTGTGATTTTGCATTTCAGTTGTCACAAACATTAACATTTATTATCTCATCAAGTGTTCGTGTGGAAAAATAAGTGATGGGAAATTTTTCTTTGTCAAATTTATATCTCCCAACAACTATAAAACAATATATATATATATATATATATATATATATTTCCCAATAAATTGAAATTCATTGAAGTTAAGTGATTACCAAACTCATTAACTATCTAAATTAGTTGAAGGGCTTGCGTAAGACGCAAGGATGATCGTAATATATTTACGAAAAAGATAAAATGAATTATTCGGATAGTATTTTAGAGCTATTAAAACTAAATGTTTCATTTTAAAAAAAATGAATTTTTCAAGTTCAATTTGTAGAACCTAGACTTCAAGTATTTACCTCGAAAGTATTGTTGATCTCATGAGTTATGACACAATAAATATTTTTCATAAAGTCTTTCTCAAATTATATCGATTTTTTTACAAATCCGTAAACTAAAAAAATCTAATTATTATCAAATCTAATTATATGTAGAGAAAAATTTAGAAAAATTAAAAATTAAAAAGGAAGAGTAAGTTATTATTCTATTGCAAAGTTCTCAAGCGAGCCCTCTAATTATCTGATCGTGAAAATTTGTATCCTAGCCAATATTTCATGCAAATAAAATCTTAATGATGTATGTATTTTTTAGTCATAAATGATGTATGCATTTAATTTTAATTATCAATTAAATTATTTTTCCTTTACCAAAACAAAGTTTTTCTAAGCGAAACGTAAATCTAAGAAGAAAATGTTAGATTTATTTTTTTTTCAAATGGAGAAAAATGACTATTGATCTTCTCCTCTCTAAATATACATTAATTATATAATATAATGAGACTAATCAATTATAACTATAATTAAAGAGAATTTAATGCATGAATAATTTAATAAAAATAATTTAAATATGAGAAAAATACTAAAAATTTAGAAAAAATCTAGTAAAATCATCTAGGTCAACCACTTCAATGACCTTTGATATATTATTATGTCTGGATTCATATATTGTATATGATTAGCGTTTGTTAGCATCATTATTAGTTTTTAAGTTCTTTTTTTTATAAGTTTTAAGTTCTTTAACTGAAACAAACATTCATCAACTAATTTATGGTTAAATAGAAGAACTATGATCCCTCAATTTTTATTTTTTTAACTCAAATCCCTCAGGTTAATGATTCAATTTTTTGCTCAAATATTAATAATTTAGTATTTTTTTCCGATCAGCATGAGACTAACCTAGCTGGGTTGATGCCAGTAGGGTGTCACATTAATATGAGGTCAGTCAATCTTGGTTGATGTTAATATGGGGTGGCCTTTTATTTCAAAAAGAAAAGCTCAAGTATATGGCACTTCGTTTTAAATATTAATCGTTGACTGGTAAAATAATAAATAAAATTAAGAATGACTGTTAATGATAAATTAGGCTAAGTTAAAAGTAAGTGGCGTTACTTATCTATTGAGCTATTCTAGACAGATTGGTTAATAAAACGTATTGATCTTTTTTATCAAAAAATAAAATTAATATGTTGAATAAGTAAGGTGTTTCATAAATTTCAATGCAAGTTAATGTACAAAGTAAAATAAAATATTTTTATGAGAATTAATGAGAAGGGTGTGGGAATGCTCTAACTTATCTAGATAGGAAAACATGGATAAAAGACGTGACAAAATGACTTGAGAAGTTTTTTAATTTGCTGTCACAATGTAAGTTGTTGAATAAAAATGAAGTTTTCAAATTACAATTAAATCGCTAAAAGTAGATACAAGAGATTAATTCAAAAGTACCTAACCTACCCAAGATGATGGGCAAGATGAGTTCCTTTTTTTTTAGTTTTGTCGGGGCAATATAGTTATGAAAATAAGAATTAATTGCAACTATGGTACCTGAAGGATCCTTTCATTCCGTGATAAAATCGGTTTTAGGTATTTTGGCGTATCATTTTGGATCATTTCTTACAAAATCGACTTTGGGTGATACTATAATAAAAACTCTTAAAAAGAGTTCTCATCAAGGATTTGAGTTATTTAATTTCAGGCTCAATTACTTAATTTGAGAGGATGATTATTTAATTGTAACTCTAAAAATTACTTAATTTTAGATATCGTTACTTAATTTAACTATCGGTTACTTAATTTTGATCGATTATTTAATTTTATGATAAATTAAATAATTATAATTGTTACTTAATTGTTACTAAAATTATTTAATTTAAGTATTAATTATTTAATTTATTAAAAGAGTTTATTCTTTTTTTTTTAAGGAGATTAAAGATTTTTTTTTAAAAAAAAAATTGTTGTAGTATCACCCACTTTATAAGTATTTTGGCGTACCATTTTGGATCCTTCATGTATGATAGTTGCAATTAATTATGAAAAGGAGAAGAAGATGGGGAATAATTGGCAGCTCCAGAAACTTCGGTTACAATGACTGGATTTTGTAACTACTTCCCACAACCTTATTGGCACAATGAAAGCTAACAGCCATGTGGATAATCCGCTAGCCAAACAGACAACTTGTTCTGTCCTATTTGGAATGGGATGGCACCTTCATAGTTCAGGGGAATTACGCTTTTACAATAATTTAAAAAATTAATATTTAAAAATAACATCTTAAAAATTAATTTATAAAAAGATCAGATTAAAAAAATTAATTTTTAAAAATATTATTTTCAATTTTTAGAAATTTTTGCTGGAGGTCTTCATACGTCTTCAGTAGCTCCAAGTAGAGGTGTTATTTTTGAACCGAAACCGGCGAACCGAACCGGTCAAAATTGGGCAAAATTGAAATCAGATCGGTCAAAATTGAAATCGAACCGAAATCGGAATCGGCTGACCAAAACCGAAGGTTTGCGATTCTGGTTCTAGTTTGACATCTTCCAAAACCGTAGAACCGGTGGCTCGAACCACCATGTAACCGTTAGGAACCGGCGGTTCTAGCCGTTGGAACCGACCATTCCCTTTTTTTTTCTTTTTTGTGTTTTTTGTTTTTATTTTTTCAACTCTATAAATACTCCACACATCCTACCATTTTTACATCATTCATTCTCTCTCAATCTCAATCTCTTCTACATTCTCACTCTCTCAAAATTTATTTTGTTTTAAATTACTTTTATTAATTATTTATATATTTTATTATTACAATTACGTTTTATATATTTCTCTAAGTTATTTTTTACAATTACATTTTTTCAAATTTCTTTCACTTTTTTACTATAGTTTAATTTAGTTATTTTGTTATTTCATTACATTTAATTAATGTTTGTATCAATAGAAAATTTTAGTGGAAATATAATTTTTGAAAATTTTGAAATTGAAAATATTGGAACTCAAAAGAGTCAAACTCAACCAATTCCCACCCAAGGAGATGAGGGGGAGCAGAAGGAAGAGTTTCTAGTTCCGATATTTTTAAAATTCATTTTAAGAAAATTCTTAGTGGTGATAAAAAATTTAAAATTTTTTGTAATTATTGTGCGAAGGAATACTCTTTCAAGTATGGAAGGGGCTATGGAACATTTCAAAAACATATAATACAAAAGCATCTGGATAAAGTGGAAATGACGAGAGGACAAATGCAACTAACCGGGTTTGCTTCTTCTTCCTCTCAACCTAGTTTATTTCGTTATAATCATGATGAATCTAGTATGAGTTTTGCTCAAATGGTTGTTGTTGATTATTTATCATTTAGTTTTGCTGAAAAATTAAGATTTAATAAATGGGTTAAAGAACATTGTCAACTGGCTTATAAACCAATTAACAGACATTTGGTTAGAAAAAGTTTGCTTAAATTGTATAAAAACCAAAAAAAAGGATTTAATAAATTATTTTCAATCAAATGATATACATGTTTCTATTTGTTTCGATATTTGGAGTGATCATACTTTAACGCATTCATATATGGGCATTACATGTCATTGGATTGATGAGAACTTTATTTTACCAAAAAGAGTTTTAGCATATAGATGTTTTGATGAATCTCATTTCGCATTAAATATTTGTAGATTAATTCATACCATTTTAGAATAATATAGGTTGGTTCATATAATTTTTTCAATTTCATTTGATAATGCATCGGCTAATAATACTTGTGTTAATGATTTAACAAATATTTGTCAACCGAATTTTGGTGGACGATTTTTCATATACGATGTGTTTTCCATATTTTAAATTTATGTGTTCAAGATGATTTAGAAGCAATGAGTGTTCATATTCAACCAATTGAAAAAGTTTTTTCTCATATGTGGATTCGTCTTAGGACCCAACCAGAGTGAGCAAATTTTTGTATTCAAAATGGTAAACAACCAAAACGTTTTGCAAAAGATATTTGTACCTATTGAAACTCGACTTTTAAATTGCTTTCTCAATCTATTGATTACAAAACTTTATTATGTTCTTTTGTCTCTCAATATATTTCAAGTATTAATCTTTTACCTACTACTTGGAATATTTGTAAAAAAATTATGCAAATTTTACAATGTTTTAATGATGCCACTAATTTTTTAGTCATGTTTATAAACCCACTTCGCATGAGTTTTTAGAACAAGCATTAAACATAGCCGGTGCATTTAACGAGGACAAGAAAATTGAAGAAATTAAAGATTTCGTCTTTCAAATGAAATTGAAATGGTTAAAATATTTTAAATTTATTCCCGATATTTATCTTATTGCATTTATTTTTGATCCTAGGGTTAACAACAAATTTGATTTTTTGAAAGATATTTTGAAAACTTATTATTCATTATTAGATTTAGAAAATGAAAATGATATTAGTGTTTTACAAATTGTTACTAAAGTTAGGCTTTTGATAAATGAATTATTATCATCTTTTTCTATTTCTTGTCCAAATGAGGAATCGGATTCGTCCTCACTTCCTCCTATCCCTGCTTCCTCCTCATTGTTCGTGAGATCTAAATTGATAGCGGATAGGGGAAAGAAATCAAGGAGTGCTTCAAACTCTCATAACGAGTTTAAAATTTATCTAACCACTGTTTTTGAGGTTGGTAGGGATTTTCAGATTTTAAATTTTTGGAAGCAATACAAGATGACATTTCCTACCGTCTCGAAGGTTGCACTCCAAGTACTAGTCATCTCTGCCTATACCGTAGCGGTTGAGTAAACTTTTAGTATAGGAGACAACATTTTAGATGTTAGGAGATCGAGATTGGCTCCTGAGGCGTTGGAAGCTCAAGTTTGTGTTAATTATTAGTCGATGACGCTTCAAATGACTTAAGACCAACTTCATTCATCATCATCTGAAGGTGAGGAGTTCTTTGATGGCGTTTCCACAACAAACACTTCTGACTCCAACGATGAGAATTAGTTTAGTTTTTTTTACTTTGTATTTTAATTTATCATGTATTGTTAATTATTGAAATGTATAATTAAATTTGGTGTTGTAACCACGGTATTCTTCGGCCACAAGTGAGGGCATCTAATAAAATATAATGAATTTTTTTTATTTTGTTTAAAATTATATGATGTAATTACTAATAGAATAGTTAATTTGTTTGAAAATTATTTAAAAAAATTGGAATACAATTTATTATTAGTACTATAGTTAATTATTCAATATAACAAAATTTAAAAACCGGAAAAATAATTGATGGGATAAAATAGAGGGTTAAAAATAAAATTTTCAAAAAAAAAAAGAAACCGAACTGGAACCGGCGGTTGAACCGAACCGAAACCAGATCAAACCGTGGGAATCACAGTTTGATTATGGTTCCTCTATTCCAAAAACTGGAACTGCCGGTTCCGAAACCTACAACACCTCTAGCTCCAGGGTCTCCATTAGATGTTTTGGTCTCCAAAAATCTCTATTGAGTGTCTTTAAGATGTCTAGGGATCTCTATCGGAGGTTTCTAATGGTCTCTACTAAAGGTCTTCACTGTAGTCTCTAAAAGTTTTCACTGAAGGTCTCCATAAAGAGTATCTTCTGATATTAATATGACATTTTAAAATTTTATAATTTTAAAAATATCATTTTTATAAATTAAAATTTAAAAAATATATTATTATAATATAAAAACTATGAGATATGTTATTACAAATCAAAAAAATTTGAAGAGATATCTGAATAATTAACTCTCGCATTGGGCAACAGATATTTCTTGAATCTCCTATGTAATGTCTGCATCCATATGGTTATAGCTGGGCCGAAATTCTTTAGAGAGTCCAACTTTTAATAAAATTCTCATTTATTTTTATTTGAGGAGATTACACTTTCTGTGCTGAAATTGAAAAATATTTGTAACAATGTTTGCAAAAAATCAGAATTTTTGTTTTGTCCAATAGTATTTTCAGAAAAGTCAGGACAAATCTTTTGCAATTATTTTGGCCTTTTCCAATATTTAAGTAAATATTTTTTTATTTAAAAAATGAACTTAATTAGAAAAAAACATATCGAACTAATATTCTTTTGTATCTATCCTTTCTAGATGCTTTTAATGGTAGAAATACTATTTAAATAGGAAAAATATGTGTGTTTCACCTTAAAACAAGTTTTCTTGTTTTGAGTAGATGCAAATTACGAAACTATACTTAACAATCATACTATATATAAATATATGGATGTGAAAAATTTTTTTTAAACTATTATATCCTTATTTATTTTTTATAATTACAAAAATACCTTGTTTGTTTTTAATAATTATAAATTTATACTTATAAATTTATTAATTTTTTAAAAATAATCTGTAATTATCTTAACAAAAAATCTAAACTTTATTTATTAATTTTTTAAAAATAATCTATAATTATCTCAACAAAAAAATCTAAACTTTATCTTCTTTATCTTATTTTCAGGATGTGAGATAATCTGTAATTATCTCTATCATATTTTGATTTTATCTCTATCAAGTGCTTATATATCTCCACCCATGTCATTTGCGCACCCTCCACAGTTCAGGTATGTTTTCCTTATCTTTGCAGTCATTCATTTTGTTTGTCCAATTATCCGTGATACGAATGATTGTGATATATGTATATGTACATTCAAGTCATGACATGTTCTTTGTTTTTTGGATGCCTTGATACAATTTATTTTTGCTTTTCTCTGTCGTTCTATGTAGTTTATTTGTTGTCCACTCTGTATTATTAATATATATATCTCAAATTTTTCTTTTGGGATCGGTATATATCTCTCAAGCTTAATGCTCACATCTCTATTTCTTTTTTACAGATGGTGAATCAAATGGAAATGAATTTTGTGAGTGCTTTCAACCAGATGTGTGATCAACACTTGAAACTTTCCACTTTCCACTTTCCATTTTCATTGAAAAAGGGATTGTTGATGGCTTTACATAACTCATGTCGAATTGAATTTTTTGGATAAAGAAACTAATACATTCAAAGTCGCTACTGTAGTCGGAGTGTCTTGCCATAAGCTTTAATAGATTGCTTTATATATGCAATCTAAAGCAATATTTTATTTATAATGTATTATGCAGTCACTAAATCTTGGAAACTCTTCATTGAGATCAAGAACGTTAATTTGACGATAGTTCAAAAATATTGTTAATGCCTTAAATTGTGAAACGCTACAAATTTCGGAAGTGCTTTCCAATGAGTTGCACGACCACAAGGAAACAAAGGTTTCGAAGTACTGCAACGCCTACACCAGTTTAAGAACATGCCTGCAAGAGAAAAAATTTGGATTGTGTTGCAGGGATTAATATTATTAATGCAACTATATCAATTTAGCCATGTTTTAGCTCTCTGAAACTGTGACTATGTATAAGTTTTCATTTGAGTTTTTTTGTATAGTATGTTGTGGTGATTTTAATTACATAATTTTATTTTTTCGTTATTTTTATGAGACTTCTATAACGTGCAATGCACGTACATAAAAGCCTAATTTACTTAAATACCTTTAAAATTAAGGATAATTTTGTAATTTAAATTGATTCAAGACGAAAACTTATCTTGAATTAAGACATCAAACATTATGTTTTAGATTTAAACCAATGTCTAAAATGTTGCCATATTAAAAAAATGACTCAAACAACTGAATCTGAACCAATGGATGAAATCTAAAGAAAATAAAAATATTTTAACTATCAAAAGCACATAAAAGAGATATGGCAAAATAACCATTTCCCACAGTGCCCTATATATTCGGAATGATATGAACCAACATTTTCTATAAATAGAAGAGAATGTAACTTAAAACTATGGCTGGATTTTAACCTCTTCCCTACTAAAACATAAGGCATCCCATAACCTATAAGGCTAACCAAATGGCCGAACCTATAAATAGCCCCCTGAACTTGTAACTTTTTTTCTTTTAAACCCATTAACTTTACCATCTTCAAAATGACCTCTTAAACTTGTCAAATACACCTTAATATGGACAAATCCGTTAAATTAGTCATGTCAACTAACGGTGTTAGGAAAAGTTGAGGCCGAACCCATAAGTAAACCCTCCAACTTGTAATTTATTTCCCCTCAAGCCCTCCCCTTATATACATATATTTATTTCGCTTATTCTTTCAACAAAAAATATATTTAATAACATATAAATATTAAACATAAATATTTTGATAAATTTAATAACATATAAATATTAATTATTATTTCACTTATTCTTTCAAACAAATATATTTTGATATATTTAACAATATATAAATATTAAACATAAATATTTTTGTAATATAATAATTAAAATAAAATAAATATAAATATTAAACATAAATATTTTTTTTATTTTTTTCATACTTTATTATATTTTACTATACTTTTACAAAAACAATAGTAATAAAATTTAATTATAATTAGTAAATATATTGATTGATTAAATATATAAATATATTGTAGTAGCAACGCCAAAAAATGGCACTGCAAATGGTACGAGGTTAGACTCATGGCATGGATACTGTAGCAACGGAAAAAAATGGCACTGTAAATGGCACTGAGTTGGACTCCACACCCAACGTCATTTCCAACTTTTTGCGCTAATTTGACGTGCGTTGGAGACACCCTCAAAATGTTATCTTACATATTTCATTTAACTGATTTGGCCTTAATGGGATGAAATTTACAACCTAGTGCCATTTTTGGGCGTTGCTACAATATATTTGTATA
>CAODLS013745841.1:0-12575 GCA_948243855.1 Flueggea neowawraea
ACATATATATATCCATTTCATAAAATATAGGGTTGATTATAAAAATCACATAATCATTTTATTCATTTAACCAATCCTTAGATTAGTCCATTTTCATAATCATGTTTAGCACATCATAAAACATAATAAGAGTTTCAAGACATAGCATATGTGTCTGAAACTGCTATCCACTCACCTGGATGTCCAAGCTGGATCACCAGTCAAGCCCCACTGGTCGGTGGCCGGCCTCGTTGGCACGGACAAGAAGCTGAACATGGACATACATAACATGAATCAGAATGTGGTATTGTGGTCATACTATATACATGATATGCAAATGCAATGCAAACCCTCACAACCGCTGAAAACATATATCGGACATGATTCCATCATTATCGATCATAAATCCATAATCTATATAAAATTACAGTTTGGTCCCCGACTACTGTAAAATTACGCCTTAGTCCCCGAGACTTGGCAAATCTCCATATATTCCTCAAAATATCCTTAAACTACCAATAGGTTCTCCATAAGTTAGAATTCTCAAATTTATCCCTGAACTCTCATAAATTACTCTTTAATTCTTAACTTGTAAAATTACAAGTTAGTCTCCATAAATTCCAGAATTTACAAATATATACATTAGTTTTTCTAAAATTACATTTCTAGAGCTCAAGTTTCTAAAATTACAAATCTAGCTTCAACTGTCCAGAATTTAAAAAAATGTGAAAACCTAAAGTTTTATTCTAAAAAATACTGAACTTTCAATTCGATCAATACCCGATGTTTCAATCTGTTCACATGGCCTCTAAACACCTTCATAAGCATTAATTAATCATCAATTCCATCAAACAAACTCCAAATCGCTCCAAAAATCATCAAAACCGAACCTAACACTAGCCAACACAATAACTCATCAAATCTGTAGATTCAAGGTTTGAAACATGTTCCTTTAACCTCAATGAACTCGAATCTAACAACCCATGGCATCCATTAACTTAGAATCGTCCAAAAATTCAAACCCTAGACCCATTTGGTTAAAAACGGATTTGATGGATTCATGCATGAAATAGATGTTAAATCCAAGAAAGAGTTGGAATCTTACCTCTTAAAATGGTTATGGATGATGGGCGAACCAAGCTCTGAAGTCCCAGACGAGTTGAAAGAGTTTTGAGTGATTTGGGAGTGTAAAAAATGAGAAAATCGGGTTTGTTCAACGCTTTAAAGGCGTTTGAAACACACCTCACGTACGTCAATCTATGTCTCACGTACGTTAGGGTACCCTATCGGGGCTCAAAAATCAATTCTGGATGCACCAAGCCCGACCTCACGTACGTCACTGTTCATCTCACGTATGTGAATCATTATGGAAACTCAGCACACGTACGTCAATCGTTGAAAACAAGTATTCTGCAAAAGCAGTGCCTAACGTACGTTAGCCTGAATCTTACGTACGTTAGGCTATCATAACATGCGTTATTCCTATAACTACGTACGTTATAAGCCTTGTTTCTCCTTTCTTGACTTCTCTTGTTACCGAACTTGTCCCGGATCATTTCCAATACTTAACAACATCCAACCTAACATGATTTCATCATAAACATTATTCACCATCCACTGGTATTCCCAAAATCCTCCATATCATATTCGAAAACTATAGGGATCATAATTGGAAAGTACGAGATATTACAATATCACTCGAGTAATACACATTTGTTTACTCGAGTAACATCATAAGTCACTCACTCGAGACTCCAATCGATCGAGCTCGACTCGGGGCGGAACCGAAAGCTATAGAGGGATGTATTGGAATCCGACGGGATATTACACACACAATCAACTATAGCCTGTTACATATTTTTCTCAAAGTAGCATGTATCTATTTCTAACTTTACATATAAAGTTTGTTCACGAGCCTAATATCGAATGTGCTCACAAGCTCACAATTGAGCTTGTTCACAAGCTTTTCGAACCGAGTTTTGAAATGTTCAAGCTCAACTTTTTTAAGTTCCAAGTTTCAAAATTTGTTCAAGTTCGTTCATTTAATATTGAACCGAGTCACAAACGAGTTTTTATCGAGCCGAACATCGAGTGACTCGTAAGCAACTCGACTCATTCACATCACAGCTATTAATGTTTTCAAATTTGATTGTCTATGAGGTGATATATGACAAAACATCTTAATTTTGGTGGGTTTTGAATTTTGTTTAACAAATGAAAAATTATTTAAAAGTAGCTTGCATATCCCAAAAATACAAATGAATTCTTATAGAGCCAAACTCAGAACGGCTTATTTATACCCCTAAAGCCAATCACATTTACATAAATATTGTTGTGTAATAGTGAAAGTGTAGGGACGAGCACATTAGATCATTGGCATTAAAATAAATAATGAAGGATTCCTCTGCAATAGTGGGCTCCGCAGGAGCTATCGGAGGCGTCCAAAATTTTAAAGTTGTTTAAAAAAAAAGCCAAGTTGTCTCATAATTGGAAGTTGCGTCACTCACCACTCTTTCTAGTCTACACGTTCCAATTGCATCGATTTTGGCTTCCAACTTTTGTCTCTTATCCACTCGGCCCCACCATCTACCTATTCGAACTTGTTTGATATTATAATTGTGTTAGTTTAGCACCATATGTATATTGCAAACCCCTAATAATGTTTGTTTGTTATAGAGGTAGTAGAATCACATTGTATGAGTAGATTGTATTGTAAAAAAGTAAAGAAAATGATTTTTTTAGATGTAGATTATTTTTTAGATGTAGATGTAGAGTAATAAATATGTTTGAATAATGAATGTACTATTCACAAAGACACTCTGCTATTTAAATATATTAGAAGTATATATTTGTAATAAATTACAAAAAAAATTACATAATAGAGAAGTAGAAGTATTAACATGTTATTTAAAGAGTGTAATATGGTTGAATAATGAATATGCAATATGCATTTACCAAAAAAGAATATACAATATGTATATTAGACCATAAACAAACACAATCAATCGTGATTCTGAAAAAAATATACTACAATCTCTCTAATTTTCATTACAAGATCTATCAAATCTCTCATTTGTAATTTATTTCGTCATCTTTTTTGACAAGTCATTTTATTTGTTCTTTCTTGAGATCGAACTTCTGAACTCTTAATTTTAGTATTGACTGTAGTATCAATGAGTTACAAAAAACACTAATTATTTCTGAAATATCTTTCAATTTATTCTAGAATGATCAAATTATGTTAATAAGTAATAACCTAAATCTTATTCATCAATCAAATTTTCTTTAAATAAAAAGTTATTATTGTTTTTATACACTATATCACAATTTTTACACTTCCACAATATTTTATACGCAAAATTTAAAACTGTTTATAGATATATCATCGTAGCATTCGACCAGTAATATAATCCTGTATAAAATATACTTCCTCCATCTAAAATGAGTAAAATTTAAAAAAAAAAGTTTAAGAAAAGTATTAATTATTGTTCATTTTCCTATTTTCCCTATTAATTAATGTTATGAATCCTATTGGAGCATTAATTGAATTTTTAAATTAAAAAGATAAACAAAGGCAATTTAGAAATAATTGCATAAAAAATATAAAAGGGTCTCAATCTTTTTAAGACATCAAAATTTACTTTTTGTGTCACTCAAATTAGGACGGAGAGAGTATAATAGACTCCCAAACTGTATTAATAATGAGATAGTGATGTCAATATGTACTATTCGTTGTCTTAGAAATAACAAAATAACATTTGTAAAAGTGATTAAGGCTAAAGCATGCAGAAGTATACCAGCTTTTGTAAGTCCATTTCCTTAACTACATTTTTCTTTCAATGAAGCTCTTGAAACTGTTTTCTTTTGTTGCAATTCAATTGAGCCCTTCCATAGATTGGGGTGTTGGTTCCGAATGTGTTGACGTTATTCTTTAATATCCACTTGGATATTAACATCAATTTTTTCCTTACTTTCATAATTTAATTAATATTTTTAATTTTTCTAATTTAAGGTGGATTTGTATTGTATTATTTACGTCTTTTTTAAGTTAATGTAGAGTACACAAGGCACCAATGTAAGTAATCGAAATTCTCACATAAATCCATCTCACAAGTCGTATCCCATCCCACTATTTTTTACTTTCTTTGCATCTTGGATTCTAATTGATTTAATGGTTATCAAAATTATAATGTTTTGTTAGTAGGTACAGTATGTGGAACATACCTCCTGATGATCGGTAAGTCCATTTAATTGAGCTTTATTCACTTTGGATTAGCTCTACATGATTTTATTCTTTAAAAGAAATTTAAGTAGTTTGAGAGAGGAAGATACTTCTAAGCGCATTTTTAAATAATGTGGAAAGCAACCCTGTTTGTGGCTTAGGGATCAACTGACACAACTTTTTTACTCAGGTCCCCATAAATGACAATAATTATTTTGGCGCACCTGACCAAGGTATTGTTTATTCTGGATTTCCATAGACCCATACAGTTTTATTTTTGAAAAGATGTCTGCATGATTTGGAAGAGAATTGTGCTTGTGAGTGATACTTGGTTTCAACTCTTATAAAATGTGTAAAGTATGACACATTAATTACCCTCAATCAAGGCCAACCATTTGCTCGAGTATTCACAAACAGTGCCAATTGTCATAGCATATCCATTGATATTGCTAGAATTACTCGACTAAGATATTGTTTATTTTGGGCACGTTGTTGATTAACACAATTTTGTCTTTTCAAAGATATTCTAATAGTTTGAGAGAAAGAGATACTTACAAGCGACTCTTGAAGTCGACTTCTAGACAATGTGGAAACATAACACATTAGTTAAAATATTTAAAATGAAAATTTGTACCTCCATCTCAGAATTTAAATGAAAAAAATATTATTTTTATGTAAATTTACGTTAATTGTTTGCAAGAAAATATTTTCGAATGGTGAAATATATGCTACACTACAATAAAATAAAGGAACGAGGATAATAAATCCATTTTCAGTTTTTGATAATTTTAATATCAATAAAAACTATGTGATACGTACGTTCCTTGGCAAAAAATTATGATTAGGTCGTTTTAGCATTAGAAAAAAAAATGTAATTAATCGATGTTAACAACCATTTTAAACCCAAAATAGTTATATAAACACATTTCACATATTTATATATAGATAGATAAACTATAAACTAACATCAATTATTGGTTGTATTGTAACCATTTGGAAAGTTCAAAAGCTCAATTGACTGTCTATTTGAAAAGTCCAAAGGGCAAAAGGCTCAAGTGTTTGAAAATGTAGACGAAGGGCTCAAATCACATAGAACGCAAAGTTCGAGGGCTTACAAATGCCATTGGTGAAAAATTAATTCTCACAAAGTATTTGTAAAAATAATACTTATTACCAATGAACTCGTAATTAACCTATTTTTAAAACAAATGCATCAAAAACTAAAATTTTGAATTTAATTTTCATAAATAATTAGATATTTAAAAAGAAAAAATAAATAGTTCATTTGTCTTGACATCAACATTGCTATTTTCTATTGAAAATAATGTGAAAAGTTGGTGATGGGTTTTCTTTTTGACTTATTGCTGCAGAAACAATAATTGAGTGTGGAAGAGAACATTGATAATTGAGTGGAAACGGTTATAGAGGACCACTAGTGCATTCACAAGTTTGGACCTTAAGACTAATTGAAAAAACAATTATTTGTTTTCAGAATCTTTTATGTTTTCTATTTTATTTTTATTTTTTAAAATAAAATAAAAAAATAAAAAAAATTAGTTTTTTTTGAACAACTTTTTTATTTTTCATTCTATTTTTTAGTTTTTTTAAAAATAATAAAAAAATTCTTAACTAAATATCCCCTAAATAATTGTAGATCTCGTCTAATAGCAAGGGAGATAATCAAATGGTTCTAAATTTACTTTTAAGTGGTTTGGTAAGATTACACTGTGGGTTTAAATCATCACTTTTCCACACTTAATCACTATTAGTTTTTATGAATTATACTCATTTTTTAGTAGTGTTACGTTGATGAGTAGATAGTAATTGTCAATTTCTGTGAACTATATTCATTTCTTGGTGATATTATGTTGATGGGGTTTATATTTTTGTTGGTTGTTCACTTAGTCTAATATATTTACTGATAAACTCGAGAATCCAAAAATAATGTAGTAAAAAATGTCTTAATTTTCATTACTTGCATCTACCTTTTTTCTTGAAAAAACATCTACCTCGTCGAGCTTGAAGTCGAAGCGCAACGCCACAGAGGATCTAAAAGCGGTTTTAATGTAAGACGGTTTAAGATTCCAGGAATCTTTTGATTTTTTTCTGTTGACAACCAAGCTTAAGTTGTCACGTGTCCAATTAGATTCCACGAAGACGCAGCGAACAGGCAGTGAAGCTGCTCTTAAATGACGGCTGTCAGCTTGTCTTTTGCTGCTCCCCAGCCGTCGGCTTCAATATTTTAAGCTGACATATATGATACGTGGAGCCAATTTGGAGCTAACTTTTTCTTTGTATTTTTTTATTATTTTTGGAAATAAAAATGTGTTTGTGTCAATGACGTAGCCACGTAGGAAAAGTATGTGAGAGTGCCCTCAAAATATCATTATTTTAATTTATATGTATTTTTAAATGTGACTATATTTGTCCCTTCCCAACATCGAATTTATTATTTCCTCATATTTTCTCTCTCTCAACCAAGCAGCTCCTCTCTTAAATTTTTTTGTGCAATGAGGAATTAAGTTTTAGATATTTGAGTTGTAATTAGTCTTATAAAAATTTTCACTAAATTTGGTATTTGATTCCACAACTACACCAAATTACTTTTCAAGAAACAAAAAAGATACAAATTGTCTCGAAAAAAAAAGAAAGAAAAGAAAACAAGGTCAAGTTGATAAAGCAAGAAACGAAAGTAAATAACAAATTCAATAATCTAAGCCAAACTCAAGTAAAATCTTGAAAGAATGGAGAATGAACTTAGCTCTCTTTAGTTTACCAAATCCTTGTTATTACTGAAAATTTACATTTATTTTTTAAAATTACACAACGCTGACTTATTAAAACCAAAACCATTGGTATAGTTCAATATCTTAGAATTAGTGTCTTCCAAAGGGCAGAGCTTGGAGACGTTTTCTAAGAAGATTAACCAATATTTGTTTTTTATAATCATAATCACTATTACAACAGTAAGAACATTTAAGAAATTGAAAGAAAATGAAAATAATTCAGTAAATTTAGAAAATAAGAGATATACCTTAGAGAGGTTTCTTGATGAGGAGATGAAAAATTGATTTGGCACAATATACCGAACATCAAATAATCATGTTCCCAATTCACATTTTAAAATTTTAGTTTCTTTATAGTTCTTTATCTATGAAATATACATATCAATTTGGTGTATGGATTAGTGGTCCACCATTAAAAATGTGGTCGATATTATACTTCCAAGAAAATTAAAAAGAAATTAAACTTGTTCAAATGTATTTACGAGAGAAGGACATATTATTTTTTTTTACTTATGAGAAAAGGACATATTATTATTTTTATTAATTTTCCTATAAAGAAAAGGTAATTGATGAATGACCCATAACCATGACTTGAGCCGAGCCGTCACAACCGTAGACGAAGCCGAAGACAAAACAGCTTACGTCATATTTGCCAACCAAACAAACACGTAAGGAACAACAAGATTCTTTTTTTTGATATGGCCACTTATTTCTACGAGGAGACAATCCCAATGGTTGCTTCACCAAATGACGATTATACCCTTCATTTCTATTACCAACCCACGTAACTAGGGGGAGTTTCTTGACATTTCGTTCCCGCCATGTCGCTTTCAAGAA
Source organism: Flueggea neowawraea (assembly GCA_948243855.1). Taxonomy (NCBI): domain Eukaryota; kingdom Viridiplantae; phylum Streptophyta; class Magnoliopsida; order Malpighiales; family Phyllanthaceae; genus Flueggea; species Flueggea neowawraea. Next base: position 7,825 of record CAODLS013745841.1, read on the forward strand.
AGAGCAAACAGTATCCCAATCGGGGATGGGTTTAAATTATATCCAATAATAAAATATATCCAATAATCTCTTTATATTTACAATATTTTTTGTTATAAAAAATATATTTTTTAAATTTATCTCTAATTTTTTTATATTATTTTTTATTTTTAAAAATAATATAAAGAGTATATTTTATTTTTTTATATTTAATTAGTTAAAATAACTCTTTATTTTAATTATCATTAATGAAATTTATATTTTTTCATTTATTTTTTTATTTATTTCTCTTCTCATTTAATTATTCTTGTCATCACCTCTAATGAAAATTTATTATCTATAAAATAAAGAGTCAAACTAAAGAGTAGTATTAGAGAAAATCTGTATCTTCAATTTATATAATTTATGGTGCTCTTTATTTTTATCAAAAATTCTCTAAAAAATAATAGGACTATTGGAGATGTTCTTATCTTCTTGCAAATTATTTAATCACATTTTCTTTGTTTGTTCTTTTTTTCTCAATTTCTCCAATTTCTTAATCATTTTAATTTTTAATAATTATAAATAATGAAAAAAAAGTTGATCATTAAATTTGTTATGACTCCAAAAGATTTACTACATTTTTATTGTACAATCTATCAATTTTTTTTAATAATTTTTTTATAAAAATTACAATGAACTTGTTTGACAAATTAATGAAATGGGAACATCTTTTTTTTTCCATAAAATTTCATGCCACTACTATTCACGTTCGATCTTTTATTTACAATAATATTCTTTCTAATAATAAAATGGGAACTTTAAAATTCAGTGATCTTACACCAGATTAAGTATTAGAGCACTTCAAAAGTAAATTTTATCTTCTTTTACAAGAAGTTTATTTATCTTATCTAATGACAAGTTGTATCAATCAAATTATCAGCAAATGTATCTATTAATTTTATTAAAACATTTGGAAATTTGTTTACTGATTTGTTTGTTAGAGCCTCAAATTCTATATCAAGTTTTAATTATATGATCATTATTAATTTGTAAATAGTGACACTTTATCATCCAAATAAAAGCCGATAATATCCTATCCTCCAAAGTAAGTCCAAAACTTGCTCTAGTAGCTTATCAAACAAGCCTTAAATTCCCTATATGAAATTTATTTGTACATGATTTATGAAATGGACCCTATACATACAAATATCATATGCTCAAACAATCTCGTCATCACTAATAAACAATCGACACGCTAAATATTGAATATAAATACAACATCATGGAAAATACAAAGTAAGACAAAAACGACTCTATCACTACACTACTCTCTCTATTATCACCTATGCCTCCTCTTCTCTTTCTCTCTCCAACTTTCAACTTAGAACATTCACTGGTATATGCATTAGAGTGAGTCTCCCTAGATCAGCTCCAAGATTTCCCCCTAACCTCGTTTATGTAGTTGCAGAACTTGCTCAAAACTCCTTGGTTGAAAAAAGTATTGGAAAATATTTACTATTATTCTATCTACTAAAACCACAAATTTTTTCTGTCAAGAAACACAAACTTTTCTAGTCGAAAAAAGACATAAGTTTTTAACACTTCATTGACGTATTTTCAATATCAAATTGAAAAGAAAAACCACTGCCAGTACTACAAGGATCATGGAATCTTGATGCGTGGTTTGAGTTCGATTTTGAGAGAGAGCGTTTTATTACTCTTCACAAGACAAGTCCAAGGCACTCCTGGTTCGGGTCTTCCACTAGTATCGATGGTGGTGCTATGGTGTTAAGGTTTGGTTCGCCGTCTCTCCTCCTTAAATAAAAAAACTCGAAAAGAAAAGAAATAATACGAAAATTTGGGGTGGCCCAAGTGATTTAGAAAACGACAAAGAAAAGACTCGGGGGGCGCCCCAATCAAGTAGATGTTTTCTTATTTATTGGAGGCAAATACCAAACAGGCATCTCTATTTCTCTCTCCATTTTCTCGCACTAGAACAAGTGGTTTTCGGTCTAATTACCAAAACCTTCTTTTTTGGTCTCTCTCTGTCTCTGTTCTAACGATGTCTGTAGCCGATTCTCAGATCCGCTTCCTCCTCTAAATTCTCATCACCACGGTAATGACACTTATTTACTCCAACTGGCTTTTTTGTTTTGTCGTTTTCCTCGTTTATTCTTGCCTTATCAATTCGTTTCGTTCGAGAATTTGTATGTTTTATTTCTACTTGTTTCGTTGACTAATATGGAGTTAGAATCAATTTATTGGAGCTCGATAGAGTTGTGTTTTGCGGATTTAGAGTTTGTTTACATACACCAACACCTTTAATTTGCCTTTTTTTAATGTTTATGCATTTTACGGAACACCATCATCATGGAATGATACTTAAAATCAAATGAACAGTTAAATGCATTTGTATTTAGGCCATTATTTTGTTGAGATCTGCTCTGCTGTTTAGCTGAGTGTTCCTTTTGCAGATATAAGAGTACTGATTTTATGATGTTGCGTATTGTTCTGTCGTTATTTGGCTGTCATTCTATTTCTTCAGCTGCCACTATCTCATTTGTGATATGTATTTTTTCTTCTTTATTTTAGCTAATTGTCTTCCTTTCTTATTCTTCTCTTCTTTTTTTTTTTTCCAGTTTTGGTCTAACAGATTATTGATATCTTTTTTCCCTTAGGTTAATGATCCAGAAGAACTTTGAGGGAGCAACAATACGATTCTCCAAGGATCTATGCACATCAAGTTTGACACTTCTTGTTAAAGGGTTTTATCCTACAAGCGTTGTGAGATATTTGTAGGATCTGCTCTTCCAATATCAGTTGCTTACAGTTGGTTGTGAAATTTTACAAAAAATGGACAGGTCAGACACATCAGGCTTTGTTAGTGGATGGAGCTTGTTGGGGGTTTTCTATTTTGTTCTAAGATATATACATCCTTTTAGTATCTGTTGAAGACTGTTATTCTGTTCAACCCTGTTTTTTTTTTTTCCCCCTTGACCGACATCTTCAGAAATGGATCTAAACTACATGACTGTACAGCTTTCTTATCACTCTGAAATGCAAAAAAATGACAACTTTGGTGATACCACTCTACGCCTGAATTGTATTGGGTATGGAGGAAGCAGCAAGACAAGAATGGAGAGTTTCCAAATCAACCCAAAAGTTGATTTCTCTCATGTTCCAGATGATGGCTGCAAGTTGGTGCTTGGACTGGGGCCAACACCAAGTGCATATTCTGATGGTTATGGCACTGGGATCAACAAGAACAAAGGATCAGCTGCTGCTGCAATATGTCCTGAGGGGCCATTATGTGATGGTGATTCAATTCTAGAACTTGGCCTTTCTGGAGGGACCAAGGAAGCTTTGAGCAGGATTGATTGCTCGCTTCTGGGAACTGATATTAATACACCTGTTCTTAATAATATTTCAACTGATGAAAACAGATTCTTGATACCTGTAGTTGATGAAGGTTCCACCTCAGCAAAGAAATCTGGTGGATATATGCCATCACTTCTTTTGGCTCCAAGAATTGATGGGTCAAAAGTTTCACCGCAGACCGAGTTTCTCAAGTTTGGTACTACATCCTGTAATGATCATCTGGAGTTAAGCCGTGAATTATCAGCTGCTACATCAACAGGCACTATTTCTGAGCGGGCAACAACAGCCACATCTTCAGATAACAGAACCAGCAACTCTAAGAAATGCAGGTTCTTAGGCTGTTCAAAGGGAGCACGGGGGGCATCAGGCCTCTGTATTGGACATGGTGGTGGACAAAGGTGCCAAAAATCAGGTTGTAACAGGGGTGCTGAAAATCGGACTGCATTTTGCAAGGCACATGGCGGAGGGAAGAGGTGTCAACATTTGGGTTGCACCAAAAGTGCTGAGGGAAAGACAGATTTCTGCATGGCACATGGCGGCGGCAGGAGATGCGGCTTTCCAGGAGGGTGCACCAAGGCTGCAAGGGGCAAGTCTGGCCTTTGCATTAGACATGGTGGAGGAAAGCGGTGTAAGATTGAAGGATGCACACGTAGTGCTGAAGGACAAGCTGGCCTGTGCATTTCACATGGAGGTGGACGCCGCTGCCAATATAAAGGATGTACTAAGGGTGCTCAAGGGAGCACCATGTATTGCAAAGCTCATGGTGGTGGGAAGCGTTGCATATTTGCAGGATGCACAAAAGGAGCTGAAGGTAGCACGCCATTGTGCAAGGGACATGGTGGAGGCAAACGCTGCCTCTTTGATGGTGGCTGAATTTGTCCAAAAAGTGTCCATGGAGGTACAAACTTTTGTGTTGCTCATGGAGGTGGAAAGCGATGTGTTGTGCCTGGTTGTACAAAGAGTGCTCGTGGTCGTACAGATTGCTGTGTTGGGCATGGCGGAGGGAAGCGCTGTAAGTTTGAAAACTGCGGGAAGAGTGCTCAAGGTAGCACCGATTTTTGCAAGGCACATGGTGGCGGTAAGCGATGCTCTTGGCGAGAAGGCAAGTGTGAGAAATTCGCAAGAGGGAAAAGCGGTCTTTGTGCTGCGCACAGCAGCTTGGTCCAGGAGCTGGAGGCAAACAAGGGTAGTTTGATTGGACCAGGACTTTTCCATGGTCTTGCTTCTGCTGCATCTACTGCTGGGAGCAGCATCGACAACAATCATTCTTCGTCTGGAGTTAGTGCAATCTCTGACTGCATTGATTCTTTGGAACAGCCAAGAAAAAGACAGCATCTGATTCCGCCGCAGGTATTGGTTCCTCTATCTATGAAGTCCTCATTTTCTAATTCAAGTTTCATGAGTGCTGAGAA
>CAODLS013745856.1:0-14977 GCA_948243855.1 Flueggea neowawraea
AAGTTGAGGAAGAGGAAGAGAGAAGATGAGAGGAAGGAGTTTCAGCATGGAGAGATAAATAGACTTGAGGCTTTGTTGTCTGAAGGACGAATTTTCTGTGATATGCCAGCCTTGGCTGACAGAAACAGCATTCTTCTTAGGGATACTCGCCTTGAAAACTCTTTGATTTGCCAGCCACAGCAAAGGAACATCCATGGTCGAATCTTTGGAGGGTTTTTGATGCAAATGGCATTTGAATTGGCTTTCTCTACTGCTTATGCCTTTGCTGGATTGTTTCCTTACTTTCTAGAAGTCGATCATGTTGATTTCTTGAGACCTGTAAGTGCCAGCATCCTTCTTATCTCTATTTTGTAGTAGAAATCAGTAATAACTTCATTTCTTGAGAATTAAGCGGTAGTGAAATATATTCTTGCTAAGTTACGCATGCAGGAAAAATATGTTTTTGCTTTTCTGTTTGGCCATCAAATTCAATATTATTGACACTGTCTTTGAGACTAATACGATGATTGATTTTGATGTAAAAATTGCATCTCTGCACTCAGGCCTGTATGTGTGTTCCATGCAACAAGTTTTGCATAAAGCATAATATTTACGAGAAAACATGTTTTCTGAACAGGTGGACGTTGGAGATTTCCTACGTTTCAAGTCATGTGTTCTTTTCACGGAACTTGAAAACCCGGAACAGCCTTTCATCAATATCGAAGTTGTTGCTCATGTTACCAGGCCGGAGCTGAGAACTAGTGAGGTAAGACATTTTTCACTACCCTTTTAAACGGCTATCAGACTTGTTCTTTGCTTGATTGTGTTCTTATTGAGTTACATACTTTTGCCTATAATCGATTTATTTTGGACAGGTATCAAACACCTTTTATTTCACTTTCACCCTACGCCCAGAAGCAAAAGCCGCTCAGAACGGATTCAGGTTACGCAATGTGGTTCCGGCAACTGAAGAAGAAGCTCGTCAAATTTTAGAGCGCATGGATGTGGAGACCTTAAGGTCATGAAAATGAACCCCTACAAATATGCAGTTGTCCATTTATCTGCAGACATAGATAGCGAAAAGTCTGATATTTTGCACCCTAAAATATTGAAACAAGCAAATTGTATTTGTTCAGAAAGTGGAACTTCCTTTATTAGTACACAAGAATAAGTGCCAAGTTTCTTTGCTGAATGAAGGAAATTAGTAACATTGCCATTTGCCACCATTTCTAGTTCACTGATAGCATTCATGTAATTTGAATTCAAGAAGATTCAGCCATGTTTGTGTGCTTTTCTTTATTAAATTACTCAATATCCAAATGTCTTTCTCATAACTCACTAATCCCAATTCACTAATTCAGATTTGAGTTAAATATAATTTTACGACAAACTTCCTCCTATATTAAATTTTATAACTTCTCTTAAAACTTAAGAGAAGTCTTTGCCAGTCATGTGGTTCAAATGAGAAATAATGACAACTCTTTTTCCTTACGTTACATGCGTGAAGCATGGTAAAATACAGAATTTATGAACACAAAATGGTAACTAGGTACAACAAAAAGTGCTATATGACAAGAAAATCCTATATATCATTAGCTTTACTACTATAACCAGAGTCCCTATTAGGCATCGTCCACCCTTCATCATACTCCATTGTTCTTCCCCCAGAAAACTTCCTGTGTACTATGTATAGAACAAGTGCAGTTCTGAACTCATCTTCATGATTTTATACAAATGCGGAAGAAAAGAATAATAAATTACAATGTGGCTGGGCGTCTGACTCCAACCCCAGCCGACTCGAACCACATGCCTTGAGGCAGTTTCAAGCCAAACGCAACAAAATTCACTCCGATGTGAGCCATAATCACCAGGACTAAGAAGATGTACTCTCGTCGTCGGAAAAACTGTACTGCTTTCTTGCACTGGATCCTGAAAAGATTTGTGGCAGTGTTGGGTTCACTGGAATTGGAAATTTATGGGCAGAACTAACTAGTGTTCGCTCATTTATCATACCAACTTCTTTGCAGACTCGATCGAGTACCCTGAGGAAGTCTCTCACTACCATGAAGATTCTGAAGGGGTGAGCTTCTTCCTTTGCTGAATTCCCATGGAAATACTCTGTCATCTCTTTCACTAGAGACATGGCAACACTTTCTTGCGCTTGAATCCTTATTATCTCCTCGTCGGCCATCTTCATGAAGCTGTTCATTGATTCTGAAAATTTTTGGCTGCTTTCATCAGAGCCCATTGTTTCATTTAATCTCACAACCTCAGTGATATTCTCAATTCCTGTAGAAAGCTTGGAGACATCACTGTTAAGCACTTCAGAATCCATGGCAGCTGCTTTTTTCACATTGGTGAGCTCTGAACTAAGACCAGATACAACTTGCAGACCCAACTTCCGGCACTTGGCATCTTCGGTTGATGTGGAGTTTGGAGTTTGGTTTGTACCTGAAAGTCGAGCTCCTTCGGATCTTATAATTTCCTGTACAACAAAATGCAGGAGTGTGGTTTTCCCATCTGCCCCCTTAACATCAACAAGTTTGAGGAGTGTGTCGAGCTTAAAGGCATGCGCATCACCACGGTTAGTCCCAACATTCATGCGGTTACCTGTCTTGAGCACAGCTTCAAGAAGTTTAAAAAACATTCTACTACTTCTCAGTTCTTCACAGGCTGCCTGTAGAAATAGAGAAACCCAATGAGACATGTATTACACATTATGAAGTCACTTAAGGCTGGCTCAAGTGGTTGGGTGTGTGAGTTGTACAACGTAAGGTCAAAGATTTGAATCTTGTATTCCGAAAACAAATCATACATTATGAAAGGTTTTGTTTACCTCCAAAGTTTCAAACGACCTCTTTAGATACTCCACTTCGGACTCAAAATTAGCAATATAAAGCATTGCATTCACTCGTTTAAATGCAAAGGGTACATCGAGGACTGCCCTGAGGAATTTTTCAGCATGGCCAAGCTTTGTTGGTGAATCATCTTTGTATTCCTTCAATTTACGCTCTTCTTCCTTGGTTGGAGCCATTTTCAGTAAACTTTCTAGAAGTTCCGTTCCAAGTGTATCAGTATTACCTGAATCCAAGAGGGACTTCAGTTGCATTTTCAATGTTTCCATAATATGCATGGAGCATAAAGCAGTCAATAATAGATGTATTCATTGCATGATCACTCATTAAAACTTCACTCATTTTAGGAATTGTGGGAAGATTGGACGACCCTACATAAGATCAATTTATGCTGTCTTATGAAGATCTCACTGTTGCATTTGCTGACTATAAATGTTACTGTGAGCTTAATATTACGCAGAAGTAACTTTCAGTTGAACTGAATTTAAAATTACAATTGAGAGATGTTTACTGAATATGTAAATGGAAAGTTACCTTCTAAAAGTGCTTCACAAACTTCCTCAATTGTCACGTTAAGTGCCCTTAGCAAAATAGCAATGTTCTGTGCCTTTTTCGGGTCCAGTATCTTATTATCTGCGCTCAGTGATGGAAGAACAAAGCGTGGAGTAGTGTCATTTGGTTTTGGGTTAGGAGCATTTACAACAAACAATGTTTCAATCATTTCCTCGTTCAATCTGCAAAATAACCAACATTCACAAACTTGATTATTAAAGAGACGAGCATATAATTCACAACGAACTAAAATGTCAACTACTACACATGGCTAAAAAAAGGTCTTCATTAACAACTTACTTAAAAGAGCTTGATCTCAGCTGATCCCAAACCATTTCGCGATCAGAGCTCGGTCTAACTTTATCCCAATGCAAAGGCTTCAACTTCGGCTTGAGAGTATCATCAACACTCTCAGTAGTTGTAGAAGTTGGTGGCAATTCTATTGGAGATACTTTCATTGGAGTCTGCAACACAAAAGGCCGAGAAGGGGGTACAAGCACGGGAGGCCTTGAAATGGACTGCCCTGTTGGTGTTGATGCAACTGGAGAATCCCAAACCTTCTGTGGCATCGGTGGAGGAGGTGGTGGTGGTGGCGGCGGTGGTGCTCGTGGCGGAGAAGAAACAGCAACAGGCTGCTCTAGCACACTACTGATTCTCTCATTGAGACCCATTCCAGGTCGCATTACTCCAGGTGATGTATCAAGGCTCTTTCTCAGACCACATTCAGGCGAAGAAGCAGCTAAATCCGAAACGTTGGATATTCTCGGAGACACAATTGGGTTCGGGTCCAGACCTCTCTCCGGCGTCGTGGCAGTCGAGAAAATTGAAGTAGCCTTCACATTTCGATCCAAATCAATTGATATTCCCGGTGATGGGGTCTTCTCCAACACCCTCTCCGGTGACGTAGAAACAGAAGACAATGAAGGAGACCTTACATTCCGATCCAAACCAATCAATATTCCGGGTGATGGGGTATTCTCCAGCACTCTCTCCGGTGACGTGGAAGCAGAAGAAAATGACGGAGAGCGTACATTTCGATCCGCATCATTGGTAACACTTCTCGGAGAAGACCAAACTGAGGTCATCTCGACCACTCTCTCCGTTGATGTAGAACCGGAAGCCAAAGACAGTGATGATAAAGACTCCAACTCTCGATCCAAATCATTAGAATTATCCAAACTTCTCCGATTCTCCGGTGATGCAGAAACCGAAGACAGTGAGGGACGGGGCCTAGTTTCATCCTTAACGCTCACAACCCTAGCCGGGGACAACGAAGGAGACCGTACGGGTCTCTCCGGACTCTTGCTTGGAGAAGTAGACCCTGAAGACTGAAGATTCTGCTCCACATCCAACGAAATTCTGGGCGATTCATCGGGAGTAGAAGCAGAAACAGAAGCCCGCACATTTTGGAAAGCAACCGGCGGAGGAGGAGAAACACTGAGCGACTGAGAACGAGCAGGAGAAACCGAACCCGAAGAGGACGAAGAAGAAGACGAACTGGAATCAGTAGTTCTTGCGTCCGCCGCCGCAAACAACACTCTTCTCGACCCTGATTCGGTCCTGGTCGAACTCTCTCTGCCTCCACCCAGAGACCCTCTCGGAGAGTAAAACTCCTCCTCTTCCTCGTCGGCAGTGGACCCCATTTCGTTATTCTGCCTGAGGCTGAAACTGTTGAGAGGCGGAAGCGGCAGGAGCTCCGGTGACTCCAGCTTCCGGGGATCTAAATTGGCGGTTGCATTATTGGAGTTGGTTTCGTCAATGTTGCTTGAATTCACCAACGTTCCTAAATACAGAAACTCGGAGCTCATCGAAGTGGTTCTTAGCTTATTACTACTGTTTCTTGAGACGGTCGTTTGAGTTGTCGTCGCTGTTGGGTGGTTCTGTAGTCGGCTGCTGTTGCTATTGCTGGTATTGGATCTACATGTCTTGTCGTCCGCATGACTGTAATTACGTCGGCGACGGCTGTAGTAAAAGACAATAATGCCCAGGACGACAAGGGCGGATACAACAGCAGAGATTGCGAGAGCGAGGAGTTTCTTGGAACTGGGTTTTGGCTTCCGAGGCTGGGGAGGATAAGGGAGGAGATGTTAGCCGGAAAAGAAGCGAATGTGGCCGGAGGCGGAGGAGGAGAAGGGTAGGAAGGAAAAAAGGGGGAATTAACAGGGGCAGTAGTGGAAAAAGGGAGTTTGGGCGGATGGTTAAGAGGTAGAGGAGGAGACGGAGACGGTGATTGTGACGGTGGCAATGAGCCAAGAGGAAAAAATGGCTGGTGGAGGATTCTGCGACTGGTAGAGTGAGAGTGAGCGTAGGATAAGGAGAAAGCAATGGTGAAGAAGAAGAAGAAGAGGAGGAAGAGGGAAGTGGGCATGGTGGAGGGTCATTCAATGGAGGAATGGAGAAGAGAGCAGTGAGGTGGGTGTGATTTGTGGGGATTGAGAAAGGAAATATTTTGCTGAGAAAGTGAAGGAAAGGGGAGGGGGGAGATGGTGATTGCATGCATCCAGCTAAGATTCTGTTGTTGTGTTGGCTCTGCTCTGCTCTGCTCTGCTCAATAATCTCCACACTCTCTCTCTCTCTCTCTTTGCTAGTTACATCAAACAGCCTTTTTGCTTTTTTTTTTCCACCTAATTCTGGTCAATTTATGTTTTTTTTTTGTCATGATCTTTTTGGCTACTTTTTAATGTACAAATTTTTTCTACTTTACTTTATTCTTCTCTATTTTTGTGATTTTTTTCTTTATTTAATAGCTCCGTATTTTGTAATTCTTAAAATGTGTAATTTTTTTATTTTACAAATACAATATAAAAAATTATTATTTATTATAATATAACTTTTTTCCTCTTATTAAAATAGCACATACAAGATTATTTATTTTTTATTTTTTTCTTCTCTTCTTTCTCCTTCCTCTCTCTTCTGTCTTCCCTAATTTTTTCTTCCTCCTCCATTTCGCATCTTTTCGTCCGTTGTCGTTGTCGCCTTCTTTTTCCATCTTCCTCCCCTCTCCGTCGCGTCTCAATCTTCTCTCCCCCTCTCTTCTCCCTTCTTTCTCTTCCTCCCTCTTTTCGCTTCTATTTCTTCCTCCACATCGCCTCTACTTCTTCCTCTCTCTTTTCCCTCTGTTTCTTGCTCTTTGTTGCCAATCTTCCTCTTGTTGTTCACGATCTCGATTCTCCTCCTCCTTCTCAATAGAAGTGGCTGGACGCTACAATCTAGAGAGAGAGATCGCGACGGCTGGAGAGAAGCGGCGACATAGTGTGTGTGATGGGTGTAGAGACGCAGCAGCGGCGAAAGAGTTAACAACTGGAGGGGCGGCGGCTAGGGTTTGTAAACCTTAGCTGTAGCCATTGAAGAGGGACATATGCTGAAATTTTGCAATTCCCTAAAATATTGGATAATAATAGAATTAGTTCCTAATTTAATTACAATTAAATCCTTCTAATATGTAAATTACAAAATAATATCTAAAAACTAAATGTACTCATAGTTATACTCTAAATTTACTCTATATTTGACAATTATAGAATCAATCTCTCATTTATTCTTAAGTTTTCATTATGTACTCTATTTGTACTTTTGTTGTACTATTTTTTTGTAGAGATTTTGTTAGTTTAACTAATAAGTATTAGATAACTTGATTCATTTAGTCTCATTTTATTATTATACTTGGTTTTGTACTTATGTTGTTCTCCTATTGTACTCGATTTTTACTCCAGTTGTACTACATACGTACTCGATTTTTTATTTCGTGTTTGGTCTCTATTTGTTCTCATTTTTGTTGTTTGTACTCAGGTTATACTCTAGTTGTACTCAGTGTTGTTTTTTCAGTCTGTACTCTAGTTGTACTCTGGTTGTACTCGCTTCACTGGCTTGAAGAGTGTGGTCAAAGCGACATCAACGTTCTGACGCATGGTCAACACGCGATCAAACTATTGTATTTGTGAAATATTTTATTCCGTGTTTCTATTTTTAGTAAGTGTTTCACATGTGTTGTATTAGAGCAATTGTTTTTTGTTTTGTAGCCTATTTTAGCAAATCACCTTTTTTTACTATGTAATATATTTAATTTATCAACTCTGTTATTTATCGCTATCAATTTATCAAAAAACTAATATCACCTTTGTAATATAAAATAACATATTTAATTAATTTAATTAATATATCTTGTAACTGACCGAATTTAGTATATTATTGTGAAATATATATATTAATATTTTTTTGGCATAACTTACTTTATATTTTGCAGAATTTGTTTGAAGAATATGAAAATTGCAAATTATTATTAAGTATATTGAAACTCCAAAAAAGGCACATTATTCTCTTTTTTTAAATAATTTATTGAATTTATTAATCTATACAATCTACCAAACCTTAGTTTATTAAACATAAGCACCTTATTGCTTGATTTTGGATAACTGTAATTTATTAAGAACATTTACAATGGTTCTCCATATTTTAAAGAGCAATTTTGATAAAAAAAAAATAGAGAGTACATTTTGAAGGCATCTAATTTCAGATAAACAGTTATAATCAACGGGCGAAATAGAATCAATCGGATGCTCTAACAAATGAGTTATTGATAGTCACTATGAACCACGATCATAGAAGCGGCGGTTTGGATGTTTTCTAGCTTATTATACAGAGAAATATCAATTTACATAGAGCAATGTAGATGTGCTCTAACTACAATTTTATTTCGAGATAGAGCTTATCTAGTAAAGTGAATAATAAACAATAAATAAAATGTTGAATCTCGACAAAAATTGATGTAAAAGGATTCTTTTAATTATTAAAGTGTCTTAAATCAAGGTTTTTGTAAATTATTTGACTAACGAAATGAACATGTATTTTGTTGGTATTAAAATAAATTTTTTCATTAAAAATCTTAAATTTAATTTTTGATAAAAACAAATAAAATGACTTAAAAAATTAGATCTTCGAATAATAAGATTCTTAAAAAGTAAGATATAGAATAATATAATTTTAAAAGAAAATTGAAAATGGGACCAAAATTTTGTATCTCAAAAGAGACCATCCCGACTTGAATAAAAATTAATTTAGGTATAATCAGTGGATTAAAGATAATGTCTATGTTATGGAGCAGCCTGCAGATCAAATTCAACATGGTCATGTCGAAGAGCTTCCAGACGCTGATCAAGTTTCGCATGGTCATGTCAAAAAGGGTTCTCGGCCTAAACTTCAAGACAAGGATCAAGTGCAAGTTCCACACGTTTATAATCTAATTTGCATGCCTCCAGGACCTATAACAAGGGTCTGGTCAAAGAAATTTTAACAAGCATTGATCAATCATCTACAAGGCTTGGTGAATTTGCTTAATGAAGGATTATAAGGCCACCAAAGCTTTGGAACAAGTTCAGCTCAAGTTCAATACAACTTAATTCAAATCTAAGTCACTAATGAGATTAATTAAGTGTGTTTTAATGGACTGACCGAATTTATCATTTGTGATAAATTAATTTCTTATTTTTATATATTTAATTTTATAGCAAGTAACTTACAATTAGGAGTTCTAATTTTATGATAACTAGCTATTATTTAGGAGTTCTAATCTATCAAGGACAATTTTTGTAAGACTATTTAATCATTCCATAACCGAACCTTTTTTGATGATATTTTAAAAACTAAAGGCTTTTGCTTTTGTCTTTGTATTCTTGAGTAGAATGCATACTTAAGGAACATTAAAGAAGTTTGATCACCTTCTTGTGGAATATTTCGAATTGAGGTTTAAAAACAGGTTTTTAGGTTCTAATTCTTGATCAAATCATCTAATCAATCTGATTTCTAATCATTCTTAGGGGTAAAATCAAATTGGTGTTAGAGTTTTTTTTTTAATATGTTAGGGTCTGAATATCAAAATAGGTTCTCAAATTTATTTAGGGAAGTTTCGTATTCGTGTATAATTGAGATCCGTCTAAAATATTGCGTTGTCTAAAAAGAAGAAAATAGAAAATAAAATTGGAGAGGACAGTGGTTATACCGTACGAGTTAATGCGTCAGTAGTGTTTGTGTATGTAAGAAATACAGTGGTGTTGTTTTGTAGGTAATAGTGCCTTAAATGGTATAAAATGCACTGGTTTCCACTTCCGCAAATGTGAATGAGTCCAATCTATAGCATCACGACACGTCAGCATTGACAAATACAATCTGTACTCATGTGCAGTTTTGGCCCATAATGGACGGTTTGGATGCATCCAATTACCACTCACTTTCCCATAAAAATTGAGTTAATTATGCGGTACATCTAAATTAAAATTTAAATTCAAAAAAATAGAACTCAAAATTTAGTAAATAAGTGAATTTAAATTTTTTGAGTTTTTTCACCTCATAATATATAGTATATATTATATTTTTGATAAATAATTTTATAAAAAATATGTTATCACTCTATTTTTTTAATATTTACTTATAATTAATTATTACTAAACCTACACAATATACTATATACTACTAGTACTAAACAAGTCTTTTAAGTGTTAAGTGGTAGCATGCCAATTGTTTGAATTTTGTTTTGACAAATGTATAGGCCAAAATTTTGCATTTTTTTTTATTATTTTTCCATCCACTTTCTCTCTCTTCAATCAAACGCTAGATCTCTCTCTTTCTCTTTCTCTATCTTCTCTTTGTTCTCTCTTTTCTTCTTCTGTTCTCTTTCCTCTTTATCCCGTAATGTCTATTGAAACCCTAACAACCCGCTGACCCACTTGCTTCTTCGATCGCCTCGTTTTCTATCCTATGTCGTGTATGTTCTCGTTGTTGTCATCGTCTCTCGTCGCGTCTGTTCTCATTTGTCTCTCCCCTGTCGTGTTCATCTCTCTTGTTCTCCTCTCTCTTCGTCACTTTCACTTTTTCTCTTGTCCTCCTCCCTCCAGATCTGGTTCTCCATCTGTGTCGCCTATCTTCTCTTTCATCAGATCTGGACTCGACTTGTCTTCTCCGACACGCGACGAGACGACAACGATGGCGTCTAGCATTGGAGTAACAACGGTGAGGTTTTGATGGTGGTTATGCTTCTGTGGGTCGACAATGGCGGTCCTTGGTGTGATGGAGAACTGTCAGGGTTATCCAACCCTAGCATGTTCCAACCTTTAGCTATTAACAAAAAAAGTCCCTAATTTTCAAAATTATTTTTAAAATCTTAACATGTTTTAGTTTCCAATAACTGTTTATTATTGTTAAAAAAAAAAAATTATTGTTAAAAATAAGAAAAGAGTTAATTGTATTTATTTAGGTTGTTTGTATTGACTTTGGTTGATTTTATTTGAATTATATTGAGTTTATGAAGGGATGGATACATCTGGAGACTTGTGGATACATTTTGAAGACATTGGAGATATTTGGACAAGACTATAAAAAATAAAATTTGGATATATTTGGAGACAATAAAAAAATATATATAAATTAAAATTTAGAAACATTTGGATACATAAAAAATAAAAAATATACAAAAAATTAAGATATGTATACATTTTGGAAACTATCAAAAAAAATTAAGATATTAAAAATTCTAGACATGTTGTTTTTGAACCAGAATAGACGAACCGAACCAGAACTGGACAGGTCAAAACTGGAACCAAACCGAAATCGGCTGACTAAATCGGAGGGTTGTGGTTCAGGTTCAAGTTTGACCTCTCCAAAAATCATGGAACCAGCAGTTCGAACAGCTATAAAACCGTTGGAACCTCATTTTTTTTCAACTTTATAAATACATTTATCGTTCCTAGTTCCTACTAATTTTACAGTATTTATTCTTTCTCAATCTCATCTCTTATACATTCTCACCCTCTCAAAATTTATTTTGCTCTAAATTATTTTTATTAATTATTTATATATTTTATTATTACAGTTACGTTTTCTATATTTCTCTAAGTTATTTTTTTACAATTACATTTTTCAAATTCCTTCCACTTTTTTACTATAGTTTAATATAGTTATTTTGTTATTTCATTACATTTATTTAATATTTGCATCAATGGAAAATTTTAGTTTAGTTTTTTTCTTTTTTACTTTGTATTTTAATTTATCATGTATTGTTAATTATTAAATTGTATAATTAAATTCGGTATTGGAAGTTGTAACCACGGTATTCCTCTGCCAGAAGTGAGGGCATCTAATAAAATATAATGAGTTTTTTTATTTTGTTTAAAATTTTGTTATGAAATTACTACTAGAATACTTAATTTGTTTGAAAATTATTAAAAAAATAAAATACAATGTATTATTAGTACTATAGTTAATTATTCAATATAACAAAATTTACAAACCAAAAAAAATAATTGATGGGATAAAATAGAGGGTTAAAAACAAAACTTCTTAAAAAAAAGGAAATTGAACCGAATTATAATCGGTGGTTAAACCGGTCAAACCCAGTCAAAACCAAAACCGAACCGAACTGAAATCGAACCAAACCGTGGGAACCAGGGTTTAGTTTTGGTTCCTCCATTGTAGAAACTGAAACCGCAGGTTCCAAAACCGGCAACACCTCTAATTTGGCGGGATTTAATTTAAAAAAAATATTATATCTAAACTTTATTAAATCGAATTTTATGTAAAAAAATTGTAATTTGGAGATATTTAGAGACATTTAGATACATATGGATATATCTGGATACATTTGGATACCACCGGATATATTCTGAAAGATCAAATTTTTTTATCCCTTGGAATTTATTTTTGTCGCGAAAATATCCCGATTTTTCAAAAAAAATATCTCAAATTATCGATCAATTTCTCAGTCAA
Organism: Flueggea neowawraea; assembly: GCA_948243855.1. Classification (NCBI taxonomy): domain Eukaryota; kingdom Viridiplantae; phylum Streptophyta; class Magnoliopsida; order Malpighiales; family Phyllanthaceae; genus Flueggea; species Flueggea neowawraea. Next base: position 12,141 of record CAODLS013745856.1, read on the forward strand.
TTAAAAATTTAGTATTTTTACAAGATGTTTCAAGCGTATTTTTATTTATCAAAATGTGTTTGGTATATGGTAAAAATCCAATTCTAAATTTTAATTTAGTATAAATGTTAAATTTTCCCATAAAAATTTTCTACTCATTTTAACTTCATTCTTAAAATATGTACAATACTCTTTTTAAATTAAAAATTTTTATTATAAAAAATTAATCACTAAATAATAATTTAAATTCACTCTTTATTTTTAAAAATAAAATAAAAATAAATTTCTCTAATTAAAAATAAATAATCAAATAACTCTCTATTTTATATGTTTTTAATAAAGTTCATATATTTTAGTTTCTCTTTCTTGACTCTCTCTTAAATAATAATTTATTTTTTTCTAATCATTAATTATTTCTTTCAATTTATTTATCATTATATGATTTTAAATAGTTAAGTTAAAGAATAACATTAGAGTTAAATAAATTTTTCACTCTTTATATTTAATATTAATTATACTTTATATTTATATATTGACTATAAAGAGCATTATTGAAGATGCTTATTACACTTTCATTATTGTAATGGACTCTTCTCTTAATTTTAATTGTCCTGCCACTAATAACTCAAATTGCTAAATTTAAGATTTTATATTAAAAAATAGAAAAATTAACATTTTCTTTAATTTTAAGAGTTGAATATGCATGAATAGTAAATATAACAATTAACATCTTAGCTATCAAATACTGATTTACCCATAACCAGTTAATGTAAGTATTACCTGTTTTGATAGAATATTGATAGAATACAAGTATTATCCATATTTTATGATGTAGTTACTGTTGAGTCAATTATCACACTAGAAGGGGGGTTGAATAGTGTGGTATAAGTGGCTTTGAAACTTTTTCGAAATTGAAAAGAGCAAAAAAGGGACAATAAGAATTTATAGTGGTTCGGCCAACTCTTTGCATACATCCACTACCTAGTATCACCACTTAGGATTTCCACTATCAATCTTCTCAAATATTACAACTTCACTTTCTAGCTAAGTGAGAACTCTTACAAGGTTCTTGATTTCGGTTCAAGAACAAAAATCAACCTAAGGATCTACCATTGATCCCACTCACAATCACTCTTTTAAATGTGTGTACAAACACTCACCAACAAAGTATAAGCTACTGATACAAGCAAATGAAGAATGAAATAGAAGAACAAATACACTTGTATCAATAAATGAGAAATTCAATGCTTTAATGCTTGGTAGTTGTAAGAATTCAATGCCCAGATGTTGTGTATGTTGTTTCTGGCCTCCCAAGCATGTATTTATACCTCTCTCTTAATTTCATACCATTGTGGGGTGTATTGTAGCCATTGTGGTCCAAAATGGGGTGCATTTAATACACTGTCAGAGTCTTCTCACGTACGTGTCACAAATCTTACGTACGTGACCTGACTTAAGGTCCATCACACGTATGTGATAAGTACATTCACGTACGTTGATCATAGAGGATTCTCAGCTCACGTACGTGAATAATAACTGATGTACATGGCTTCTATGTTTGAACCATCCAGTAGTTTCTGTTTTCAATCTGGAGCATCTCGCGTACTTGAAACTTCATCTCACGTACTTTAGATCAATGTGACGTACGTGACTTTTTACTCTTCCGTACGTGAACGATCGACACTTGACCGTGGCTTTTACTGTTTGTCTCGATCCGCATGAAATTCAAACAAACATGCTCTGAGATGAAATCTTCATTTTGTCTTGTAAGTCTGACGTACGTGACTTCACATGTCACACGTACGTGCGGCTTCATGCCTTCAAGTGATTCAAGATTTCAATTTTCCCGCTTTAGTTTTGATCATTTTTCACATACTTTTGATACCTCACACGTACGTGACTTTATCTGACGTACGTGAACTTTGTCTCACGTACGTGATGATCACTTCTTCATCAACCCTGTTGCTTCTGCTTCAGGTCACAGTCGAACTCACGTACTTGAGATTAATCTACCGTACGTGACATAGACACACGTACGTGACTTAAGACACATGTACGTGAATCATCCTCATGTCAAATTTTGCATTTTGTTCATCATCAAAACTTAGAGAAATCTCAATGTTGACCACTCTTGGTCCAACAATCTCCCCTTTTTTTATGATGACAAAACACTTAACTCCTCCTGAATAAATGCATAAGAATTTGAAGATCGAATCAAGGTTTTTAGCCTTGTTCATTTGGTTAGCTCATTAACATCAATAAGTATATCAATTTTTGATTTTACTAACTCCCCCTAAGATTGTGCATCATTTTAAAAACCGATTACTTTTTAGCCAAATATCAATTTTAACCAAGATTTGATTTTAATCAATTATAACATAGTTTCTCCCCCTTTTTGTCATCGATCAAAAAGATAAACAAAAATCATACTCAATAGAGACAAAAATAAAGTATCATCATCATCATAAATATATCAAAAGTCGGGAGTACAAACATCAATATGAAACAAAATCCAAAATACAAATCATCCAAAATATAAAAGAAATGAATGCAAAATAAATGAAATGTTGATCCCGGTCTCGATGATGAATGGAAAGAGGCACGACGGGTTTTTAGGATTTTGAGTTTGAAATGTCGAGTAACAGCGGCTACCTGATATAGATTTGAATGAAGTTCACGTACGTTATGTAAAGTTTAAGTACGTGATTTGGGAAAAAATTTCCAGTTAACGTATGTCAAAGAAAAACACGTGTACATTGATCATATAAAAAACCCAGCTAACGTACGCTAAAAAAATACACGTACGTGAACCAAAGCAAAACCCAGGTGACATACTTGAGATAACCTAATGTACATGA
>CAODLS013746689.1:0-12405 GCA_948243855.1 Flueggea neowawraea
TGTTTTCTTTGACACCACATATATCAAGAACGAATACAAGCTGCCATTTGCTCCCTTTATAGGTGTAAACCATGGCATGGCTTAAAGCAATGGGTGGTCGTGCTCCAAAAGTGATACTTACTGACCTAGACCAAGCCATGAAAAAAGCTATCGAGGATGTTTTTCCTGGTTCAAGCCATTGTTTTTGTTTGTGGCATATAATGAGCAAGATTCCAGAAAAGCTCAATCATGTAATTAGGCAGCACGATAACTTCATGACTAAGTTTAACAAATCCATATTTAAATCTTGGACAATTGAACAGTTTGAGAAGAGATGGGGGAAAATGGCAGAAAGATTCAGCCTAAGAAATGACATATGGTTGCAATCGTTGTATGGAGATCGTAAAAGATGGATACCAGCATATATGAGTGACAACTTCTTGGCAGGGATGTCAACAACTCAAAGGTCAGATAGTATAAGCTGTTTCTTGGATAAGTATATCCGAATCTGAAAGAGCTTTTGGAGCAACAGAAATTAATTTTACAAGAGAAGTTTGAAGAGGAAGCCAAAGCTGCTTTTGAAACTTGTCAAAAACAACCGGGCTTGAAATCTCCGTCACCCTTTGGGAAACAGATGGCAGCATTATATACTCACGCAATATTCAAGAAATTCCAGGTCGAGGTCCTGGGTGTAGTTGCCTGTCATCCCAAAAAAGAAAGTGAGGATGGAGAAACTGCAATTTTCAAGGTTCAAGATTTTGAAGAAAACCAGTATTTCACTGTGTTATATAATGAATCAACAACATCTGTATCCTGTTCGTGCCATTTATTTGAGTTCAATGGTTTTCTTTGTAGGCATGTGTTGATTGTTATGCAAATGTCTGGTGTGCATAGCATTCCATCTGATATGATCAATTAATTCCACTGGTTGCTTATGCCATAGTTGGAATCCTTCCGCAGGACCAATCTTGTGCGGGGCCGTCTCAGTTGCATGGCATGGCATCAAAACATATGCATGCGAAGCATCTATCTCGGTAGTTTCTTGCCGTTACTGCTCTAACATAGGTGACTGTAACACCTTGTTAATATAGGACAACATGAGTAGTTTTTGTGGTTAACGTTACCTCCACGGTTAGCAAGAGCTATCTGTCATGTTAATGTATGTTGCACTAAACTACTGAATTTACTAGTTTTGTTCAAAGTAGAAACGTAGTTTTGAAGAGAGAAGAAACCACTGTGAAATTCCCTAGTTATACTGCAAATTTACCATTACAAATACACAATCTCTTACAAGTTGTATATTTCACCATATTCTGTTTCAGTGAGCCCACCTGTGATGTTTATTCCCTTGATCAAAATTCGAAGTTGTGTTGGAAAGATATGCTGCAGATTTGAGGGAGGTCCATTGCATAGAGACAACATCATATTCTCATCATCACCAACCACGAAATTTATAACATTTTAAAAAACTATAAAAAGCTAGTCTTCCCTCACCTTTAAAGCAACAACAGGCCAACATTATCAAAGTAATTGCTCAGACTTTGAATTGATTGTTCCTCTCTTCGCAAAACAATTATTGCACTAGATAATCCTTTTCAAACTCCGCTAATGACAAGCGTTACTTGATGACTTAAATTCTCAATTAAGTGAATTTATAAAATTGTCTTACCTTTAATACATGAACAATTTATTAAACAGATAGAGACAATTCAATAAATCGACTTGAATTAATTTAAAAAAAAATCGTCTAAACTCAAATCATACATATTTTTTCTTAATGAACTAAGGTCTCTGTTTATGCATATTCCTGTTAGACTTTTAAAGTTGACTATGTTTTTTCTCATAAAAAGCTCCATTTTTTTAGCATCATTTCATGTATATATACTGTCATCAGATGTGATTCTTCATTGGACAAAAAATATGGCGTAAGATGAGTTAAATTTGATGAAAGAACAAATCAACTAAATTTTATTTTATTATATATGTGTCAAAAGTCCACCTACTTCCAATATTCATATCTAATGCAACAAAACCTAATTTATCTTTTAGTTGACTCTATTTGATACTGATTTTCAGGTTGGACTCCGTCCCACGTTTTTTTCTTTCTTTCTAATCTCTTCTCCGTAGTCGCACGTTTTCGTAAATAAGTAAATTAACGCCTAATAATATTATAAATTAAAGAAAAAGAAAGATTTACTCTCATATTTATTTAATCTTTTCTTTTTGGTTGGTGACTAAAGTTAATTATATGCTGTCGGGCATAGATTGCACTCGAAATTGTGAAGATCCAACGAGCTATTTATACTTTCTCCATATTGATCGAGTTTATAAATTAACTAGTGATTGAGACCATGATAATTATGTATATTAATTCCATTTATTTTTCTGGAATGAACATGCAATGCATGCTTGCACTATAATACATACTCATGTCGACATGAATTATGCCCTCCTTATTTGTATGATCAAATATGATGAGCAAGTCAAGAGGAAAGATGGATCTATGATCATCTTTATATAAAAAAAATGGGAAAATCAATACCTAGCTTACATGAGAAACCACCAAAACAAAAACAAATGTTAGACCAAGTGGCCAAAAAAAAGAGAAGAAAAATAAATATGTAGTAGTTAACCGATATTGATTCAGACTCGACATAGTAGTGCACAATTTCATTATATAAGACAAAGATATGATATTATATATGATGCAGTAATAGTGATGACGATGATGATCATCCTTATCTATATATAATACCATAATTGAATATTGTTGCAATAATATCATATCATCAAAAGAATTAACTAACCAATATTATTTATGCCATAACAAAGCGTACAAGTGTACACCCATGACATGATACATGAATTATATAGACAAGAAGTGAGATCTACAGAAACTATAATCTTCAATTCCCTTCTTTTCTTTTCTTTTCTTTCTTTTTTTTGGCAATAAAAAGGGACTTTTTCAGTCCATCTACATATGACTACATCATCTTGATCAACATGAATTAGTGTTCAAACGATTATCTGATTATTAACTTACACATACATATGCATGGTTCTTACTAGCTAGCTAGCTGTAGCTAGAAGTAACCATCATTCACATTATGATCAGTAAAAGACTCCCTAGAAAACTCATGTAAAGAAATATCAATGTCATGATCACCCGCATAAAACCCATCTTGCATCTTCAAATTATTACCACTACACATTGGAAAAGAAGCATGATAACTATAGCTAGTAGAAACATTAGTAATTGAAACCATACATTGTTGCTCCACCCGGCCTTGATGAAGCTGTTCTTGCTGTTGTTGAATCTGGGCTTGTTGATGATAATAATTATAATTAGCACTATAATTGTGGCCAAGAGATGACTTCATTGGCATTGCATCAGTCTGGCTTTGTACATTTCCAAGTTGGAAATTCAAGTTCACAGGACCCTTTTGAGCCCTGAGTGAAGTGAGTTTGGTAGGACAACCAGTGAATTGTTGCACCAAGGCTCTGAAATTGTTAGTGTTGGCATTAAGAAGTGTTGTGGGAGTCCTCTTGGAAGCCCTATACCTCCTTCTAATTGGTTTGGACACACAATTACTTTTGTTAGGACTCATCAACTGGTCATGACTAAAAGAACTACCTGTAGGGCTAACAATGGTGTCTGAAACATTACTGGTTGCAACTATGGTGGCATCAGAGAAAGTATATGCCTGATGTTCATGAATGGGTTGTTGATCATAGAACTGTTCCCACTCACAATAACCAGGCAAAGACATGGTGACACCAATGCTCGTACTAGCTAGAACTTGTCCTAACAAAATGGACTGTGCATATGGTTATAAAAAGAACACAAACATGGCAACAACACATATAAATAGTTGGGCAGAGTGACCAGTGACTCTTCTTTGGTGTCTGGTCAAAGTAAGCATGCATACTATTGACTATTCCATTGGAGAGAGAGAAATGGTTTGGTTTGAAATAGACTTGAGGCCAAAGGAAGTGTGTTTCGAGGAAGCAACAAGTGTTGATATCAATGAGATCATAATATCAGAGTTATCATCATCTTTAAGACTTATGATTTATCCTTTTGGAGCCTTCTGATTTGAGATGGTCTCATTTGTTTTCTTGGTCAAATTTTTGTTTAGAATATTGGAGCGGAAATCAGATTGTAACTCTACTCCAACTATTACTTTGTAGGATTTTATGAACTAACAGTGTCTCCCAACTACCATGATCAATTCATTTCTCTTCAACTGAGTTCTGATATCTATCCATATATTTTTGTAAATATCCCCTTTTGAATTTATCCCAAGACAAAGACCGCACAAAGTAACTTCTTTGACCAGATCTTTAGCTGAATTTATCGAGCACATTCAAAGGAAATGGAACAAATAAAGTCTTCCTTTCACTCTCCATATTCAAAAATAATATATTATAGCCAGCCAACTTGAGTAAATATAAGTCATTGTTTACTCTCAAAAATTTGTAATTCAATCTCTCTTCTCATATTAGATTTTAATTTCAAATTTTACTCCTATTAGAATTTTTATATTTATTTTAAATTATTTTAGAAATATATTGTGTAGCATAATTTTCGTAGTATCTTAATATTTTCTTTACTAAGTAAATCTTGAATAATAACTTTAGCAATAAAATATTTATTTTTATTACTAAGTAAATTTAAATGAGTTTGAAGTCTTTTGTTTCTTGTATAATCACTCTGAATAATTTCTCAGAGAAAAGTATTGAATCCCTTTTGTCTAAAAAAATATCAAAATAGACAATTATAATCGTAATAAAACACATTTAGTTCTCTTTTTCATAAAATATTCAAAATATTTAAGTGTATTGTTATTTTTTCTTAATACAATTAAAGGATTATAATGTATTAATTAAGTAGAAGACAAGTGACAAATAAATAAATAGTCACTTGTCAATAGCTTGAGAAAACTCCCTATCCATTATATATATATTGATTTCTTAATACAATCAAAGGATTATAATGTATTAATTAAGTAGAAGACAAGTAACAAATAAATAAATAGCCACTTGTCAATGGCTTGGTATATTGATTTCTTAATACAATTAAAGGATTATAATGTATTAATTAAATAGAAGATAAGTGACAAATAAATAAATAGTCACTTGTCAATAGTTTGTGAAAACTCTCTAGCTATTATATATATATATATATATATATATATTGATTTGTGTACGTTTCAATCTTTTACAAGGTCGTCTAGCTATATATACTACATTGCGAAATTTCTTTAGCATTGCCTGATGTGATGTTGTTCATATTTCCCTCTAATTAAATCCCACTAATTAATGACATCTCAATATCTGATTATTAGTGATGATACCCAGCTGTGAGAAATTCATAATTTGTTTATATAATTAGGTCTCATTCTCACATAGATTATTCATTATCTCCAAATCTGAATTCTTATAAATTTACTTCATTGTTAATTAGATGATTTCTTCAATTTAATTTTCAGTGAAAAGATGACGTTTTAGGTGAGCTATTTAGTATTCCCACGAGACTAATGTGCACATTGGGAATGAATATATATTTGTAGCTTCCAAATACATTACTTATTAAGTGATTGAAAAAAAAAAAGAAACCCTAATTGACAAACACGTTCACATTAATTCATGACCAAGTTATACCTGATACATTATTTTGATTTATAAAAAAAATGTACATTAATTATTTTGATGAGCTAAGCATATAGTTGTACTTTCTCACGTACGATCCTTTTTCTTCCTTACTATATAATTATATGCATATCTTCACATTACGTACGAGAGTGAACATATAATTGCCTTTTGCCTGGATAAATTTTATTGAGGACGATTATTTTAACAATTAAATAATATATATTAACGATGTCTTTAAAATTAATGTCGTTTTTAGATTCAAAAAATTTCGATAAGCGAAATTCAACAGTTGTAACTTTGCAACATTTCCCTTCTATCACTTTTTGTGGGGAGGCTTTCCTAACATTTTTTTATTGGAAAACTGTAATCGATTCTTTGAATTTTTCCTCTGAGTGTTATCTTCATACTTGTCGTGTTAGTTTTTAAAGTAAGCCACCCGTCGTGCAGAGGTAGCTCTGTGGGAAATTTTATCCGATTATTATTTTGGTGGTTGTGATTTTAATAAATTTTGCATAATCACTTATATAAAAATTGTTCACCGTTGATATGCTATCTAGCGATTAAATCAATACTGTTGATGATTAGCATATAAATTAAGTCTAGTGATATTTATCTTTTTATTTAATTTCTTTCTACTAGGGTATACAAAGTCCAAAGATGTGTTTTTGACCAAAATGATGCTTTAAATCCATTGAAACCCTACTGTGACTATTTTTAACTTCTCTCTCATGAAGAAAAATACCAATATCACTTGTTCACTTTCTAATGAAAAATAATTAAACGGACATGGTAACTTAATTGAGTAGACAAAAGCAAAAGTAGGATCAATCTAATTGAATTGATACAATTGTGAATATGTTTTTTTTTTCTATAAAAAAATATTTCTATCTACTAAGGATGTAAGCGCTGTAATTTGGTCGGTTTTAAGTCTTCAAACCAAACCACGCCGTAAATTGAGATTTGAAGAAATTGCAACCGCAGTCAAACCACTAGTCCAATTAAATCCACTAAATCTAAACTAGCAGTTGCGGTGCGATTTTGTCGGTTTAGCGGTTTTTGTTTTATTAAATATATAAAAAAAAATAAACAATTAAACAAAATAAAATAAATAATAATATTAAAAAATAACTTTAATATTGTTTTATTAGAATTATAATGTCTCTAAAATATGAAAACTGTCTCAAAAATAAGAAAGATTGTTTCAAAATATATTAACCTTTACGAATTGTCCTTTGAAAATAAGTACAATTATGCAATATTTTCACTGTTTGTCAATTAACATCTAACTAATACTAATGTATATCTATTGTTAGCATCCAAAATATATATTTTTCAGTTATAAAGAAATTTACAAAATTGAACATAATTTTAAAAAAACTCCAAAATATACAATATACGGTTACGCGGTTGCGGTTTGGTTTGGTTTGAGCAGTTTTAATACATTATTAACCGCACTCGAACCGCAAATTAATGAATTTATAAAATTATGATCCACAACCAATCTAAATCTATAAAAAACTGCAAATTACGGTGCGGTACGAAACGAATTGGTCGAGTTTTACGGTTCGGCAGTTAAACCTTACACCCCTACTATCTACTTATTCAGCTAGTGGATTTTTTTTCTTTTTTTTTTATTTTAATCGGTTCGAGTCTCGTACATTTAAACTTGTAAACCTCTGGACTATATATGAAAATAATTACTTCAGTGCCACTAATAAATAAATAATCAAATAAATCACATGTGCAAATAATCAATTATAAGAAAGAAACTGTCGTATGACTTGGTCTCTAAACCTAATTAAATTACTCAGACTAGTCGAATTTAATTAGTTTCTTTGATTTTTTTTGAGAGGGTTTATTTATGTGTATAAATTAATTATTGTATTTAATTTCATTAGTATTAGAGTCAACTATAGCAAAGGACCGAAGATTTGTGGAAGCAATTAAAATAACTTATCAAAAACAAATACCATATTTAACTATGTAAAGAATAACTGCTTCAATAGTTAATTTACATTAGGGTAAACGTTTGGTCATTTCAGATGTGCTAATTTTGCAAAAAACTTGAGGTTGGCTGGTGTAAATGGTAACTAATTCATGTGGGGTATGCAATATTTTAAATGAAATTCTAGTATCATTTTGTTGATTATGAATTTTGTTGTAAAGAATTGGTCCATTGTTTTACTAATGTTTCAAACTTTCCAAATATAGCAAAGTGGTCTCATTTGAATCTACTATGCACAGTATTTGATTTTGTGCTAGTAAGAACAGAGAGGAGATAATGAAGAGGGGTGGTCTGGTCGGTTTGAGAGAGATGGGGTGAAGGGTCTGGTCTGGTTTGAGAGAGAAGGGCTTTGGTCGGTTTAAGAAGTGGTGGTCTGGTCAGGTCTGGTTGGGTGGAGACCCTCAAATATTGTCCATGTAGAGCCAAGTGAGAGCAAAATTTGATGGAGATAAAATATAAAGTCTACATTGACCTTTGAAATAATTGTAGGAGATAATGCTCTTTCTTATTAAGAGGTCACACATCATCCACAGTTGACCAAGAGACGCCAGGTGACAAAGACCCCTCTTATTAGGTCAAACATGCTAATAATTAACTTTATATTTATCGTATTATTCAATTGTTATCTGTTTTCGTAAAAAATCGTTGAAATTCATATTCATCTAATGCTATACGTTTTAAATTAACTATTTCAATTACTAAATATTTTTTGTTAATTACACTATTTCTTCAGTAAGAGAGAAATGACAAGGAATTCATAGCATATTTCTATAACAAAAACAAGTACTATATAGATGGTGTTAATTTTAGTATAGATCCAGTCACAAGTGGCACAAACTTATTGTCTTAGTAAAATATATTTTTAAAAATATAGAAAATATCACATCTTTTATAAAGTTACAATATTAAAATATGCCATATACGGAAAATAAATATGCCAATGTGGTTTTTTTTAGTAAATTGAGAAATAAATTTTAAAAATAAATTAATAAAGTTAATACATAATTAGAAAAATAATATGTAGTTATAAAAGTGTAATATTTTTAAATAATAATATGCATTAAAACAAACATTTTATATAATAATATTAGAGATCATTTGATTCATAATTTTTTGGATAGGAATGAAAATAATGAATATATATATCTTTGCGAAACGCAAACATGTCTATTAGAATGGTCTTAGTTATCGTCTTGGCCTTTTCGTAGAGACTCTTGAAGGATTTGATTTGATAAAAGCCAAAAAAATTAAATAATTACTCGAAGACAAAGCCACACTGGTCTTGTATACAGTGAAACCCTGTGGAGGCTTGGACTAGTCATCAGCTTGAAAAAAAAAAGAAACAAATGTTGACTTGTCCACATTTGGGCAATTGTTTTTTTTTTTAAATTTTTGTTGACACAAGATATATAAATTCATATGTCTAATTAATTAATGTTTTCTTACTTTCAAATATATTTGTTAATTAGATGTCGGATTTGTATATTTTTTAGTAAATTACATTCTTATCGATTAATTTATTTTAATATTAAGTAATCGTGAGTATAGTTTTTTATAAAAATAAATAAACTGACTATTTGAGTTTTTGTTTTTCTTTTCCTCTTTTTCTTTTCTTCAATCTTTACACCACTTTGGTTTTTCAATTGAAAAATATTATATTATATTTTTTACTGCCCATTAATTTTACAAATCGGATTGCAGACCATAATCTTATGATTCATTAGACAGCATGGCTACAGGAAAAACAAAAGAACATGTTCATTATTGAGCTAAGCAAGTTCATTTTCATAATTTACTTATTATTAATTTCTTTCTTTCTTCTTATGATTAAACTCTATATAAAAAAAGACCACATGATTCATGATTAATTGAGGGGGTTATTAAGAAAATTTTCATTAATTAATTAGACACACAAATATATATATATATATATCAAGATTAGGTCTAATTCAACTAATCATGAATCATGTGGTCTTTTTTATATAGAGTTTAATCATAAAAAAAGAAAGAAATTAATAATAAGTAAATTATGAGAATGAACTTGTTGAGCTCAATAATAAACATGAAGTTCTAGTGTTTTTCCTGTAGCCATGTTGTCTAACTTCCACCAAAACTCAAAAACAGGGTTATTAAGAAAATTTTCATTAATTAATTAGACACACGAATATGTATACCTCAAGATTAGATCTAATTCAACCCCAAAAGGAGATTGTGTAAACGTGGATGTTTTCGGATATGCTTTACAATGGAAAACGCCAGTCCTAAGTAATTTGATTTTCTTTTTCGTTTTTGGCAGTGCTAAGTATATTGATTTTCATTTTTCATGTTTTCTTGACTAAATATAAACGCCTGGTCGTTTACCATGATTTCATTCAGACTTGCATTGCTTAGAAGTTAAATGGTTGATGAAGTAATTCACAGTAGTCGACATAGCGTCAGAAGAGCAAATGCTTGACCAGACTAATAAAACACTAGTCAATGAAGACCAGACTCGAGCACCAAGTCAATACAAAAGCTGTAATATTTTTCCAACAGCCTGCTGTAATACATACCAATATACCATGGTGAGAAGAAAAAAAAAAAAAAAACCAATACATAATTTTGAACTTCACAACAAAGAAAGTTCGATTCCGATGAATCTCAAAAACACTTGAATTCTCAGTCAAAAAAAGAATACACTTGAATTGTTAATGGTATGTGCTCTTTCTACTATTTTTGCGATCTACCACTCAATACACCACAAACAAACACTAAAAAATTGAAAAATCAGATGGAGAGCAAACACACAATCCTCCTTTCCATTGAATAGGAGACCAAGAAGACAACTATCAACAATGAGAACATTATACAACAGTTGCCACTTACATCGGTGGGGCGGTAAAATTATGCCCCACGGTATAACAACAAGAAACAAAAACACGTACAAAAATTGGGATCTCTAAGTTCTCTCAACCCCACTTTAATCACATTTTCAATTTCCTATCAGTTAAAGCCTAGTGTTTTTATTTCTTTTCCGTGTTTCGGCTTTATCTTTTCTACTCTACAGTTAATTCTAATATGGTGGTAAGTCTCGGTTTCTTATATCTTCTAAGAAGCAAAGATGAGCACACGACACTAACCGATGAGAGAGCCATGCAAGCACCCGCTGCCCACGGTGGCAACTCTATTCTTAGATAAGGAAAGAAGACACCGGCAGCAATGGGTATCGCGACCACATTGTAGGCCATCGCAAAAATGTAATTCAATCTGATGCGAGAGAATGTTTTTCTTGAGAGATCAATGGCTGTAATTACATCCTCCAAGCTATTCTTCATCAACACGTAGTCAGCAGCTTCTATCGCAATGTCTGTACCTGCCCCAATTGCCATGCCTACATCGGCAGCAGCTAGAGCAGGAGAGTCATTGATCCCATCACCCACCATTGCAACTATGGTTCCGTTCTTTTGAAACGACTGGATAACTTCAGCCTTGCCTGCTGGCATGACCTCAGCCCTTACATCTTGAATGCCAACCTGAAAAGAGCAATATTAGTTCCCCATTTCCGCTGCATATGCCACTTGAAAAATATCATGCCTAGACGGCTAGAAGGTATGCATAATTGCACATTAGAAATTAAAACAAAAGAAGATCAAAATGAAAATTGAATTGGTTTCATAAAGAAATTATTGGCCAAATTTGTAATTTTCATCCAAATAAATTCCAGCCACTAATTAAAAGTCAACACTGAGCCATATATGGCATAAAAACTGCCACAGTTAATGAAAAGAAGACTGAAAAGATGATTTGAAGTAATAGATATACAAACCTCTTTGGCAACAGCACGAGCAGTTCTCCAATTATCACCTGTGACCATGACTGGTTTGACACCCATCATTTCAAGGCCCTTTATGACTACTGTGGCTTCTCTTTTCAATGGATCGGCAACACCCAGAACGCCAACCAAGCTGTCATCAAATGCCACTAGTATGCCAGTTTTTGCGCTATCTTCAAGTTCTACTACAAAATTTTCTACATGGTTCGGAATGGCAATTCCATTTTCAGCCATCAGCTTCCTGTTACCAACCTGCTCAGAGTATAGTGCCGACTATAAGAACTGGATTTGCTCCGAGTTGAGCGTTACCAAAAACATAGAGATCAGGACAAAAGAAACTCACCAAAACCTGCTTCCCTCTAATAAAGCACCTGACACCACTTCCTGGAAGAGCAGAAAAGTCTGATACATCAAGAAGCCACCCATAGACTTTATTGTTGTTTTGACCATCCTTATCTGAAGATGGTTCATCAAAAAAATGGAAATGCTTTGCATATTCCACTATTGCTTTCCCCAGTGGATGTTCACTGCTAACCTATGGCAAGCCAGGGTTAGAAGGTTAGAATAAGTACTTCCAATTCTCAAATAGGAAGAGAGTAAAGAGGAAAGAAAAGGCAAAGAAAGAAGATATGAACAAGAATGAGACTGATAGAAGTTGGCAATCAATGTAATCCCATCTAGTGCCAATTACTGGAAGCATTTCACAAGAAGATATTATGTGATCCCTTTTCCAATATCATTGCCAGTGGCTTAAACTAAAGTGATAGAATATCCTCAACCATAGATGGAGAAACCAAATTAACAGATAAAACCCAAGGAGTGAACCCAAGTTGGGCATGCATGTAGTGCATCACTAATCTGAAAAAAATGGCAATGACAAATGTCTTTTGGCTCATGCACTAAAAAAGTTAAATTAAGGAGAATTTAAGAAATCACCTCAGCAGAGGCCACCCAT
>CAODLS013747103.1:0-12408 GCA_948243855.1 Flueggea neowawraea
AAAATATCAGAATTAGAAACTCTTTCTCCCGCTCCCCCCTCATCTCCAAAATTTCTATTTTCACCAAAATTTTTCATTACTCCAAAATAAATATGCAAATATTAATTAAATGTAATAAAATAACAAAATAACTAAATTAAACTATAGTAAAAAAGTAGAAGGAATTTGAAAAATGTAATTGCAAAAAATAACTATAAGAAATATAGAAAATGTAATTACAATAATAAAATGTATAAATAATTAATAAGAGCAATTTATAGCAAAATGAATTTTTGAGAGAGTGAGAATGTAGAAGAGATTGAGAGAGAAGAAATGGTGTAAAATTGGTAAGAATGGGGTGTGGATATTTATAGAGTTGAAAAAATAAAAGAAAACAAAAAAAGGAAAAAAAATAATCGTTGGAACTGCCGGTTGAACTAGAGGTTTGACGGTTTCTAAAATGGTGGAACTGGAACCTAAACCGTAACCATCCGGTTTTGGTCGACCGATTTCGGTTTTGGTTTCGACCGATTTTGACTAGTTTCTGTTCAGTTTGTCGGTTTCGGTTCCAATTTTACAACTCTAGTTAAGTAGTACAAATGCGAGGAAAAAATCCATGGTGGTTCCTGAGATTTATTGATATATCTCTCTCGGTCCCTATTATTCTAAATTAGCCGTTTTACTCACTCACTCTCTATATTTAAAATATATTTACTCTCTATAATTCATCTAACTTAAGTCAACTCAACCCAGCCAAAACAATCTACCCAACCATTAAACCAACTTAATTCTAGCTAGCCAAACCCCTTCTCTGCTTCAAACACTCACCAAACCCTTACGGAACACACTTACCAAACCAATCCAATACAGCGAACCTAATCATCTGAAACAAACCTAACCTATCCACCTAAAAATTGTCTTATTCTTCTAATAACTCACCAAACCCAAACCCTAACCTTAACACATTATCGTCGTCATTGTTGTCTTTCTCTCTCTCTCTCTTCAATTCCGTCAACCACGACTATCATCAGAGATCGCGTCACGCTTCCCTCTCTCCACCCTCGTCTTCTCTCATAAAGCCTCATCAAACCCACAAGCCTTCTTCAACATCTCTCTCACTCTCTCTCCATTTCATTTCTGCAACATCTCTCCTTTACTGTCTCTCTCTCTCTCTCCACTTCATTTCCATCACCAAATCCACTTTATTTATGTTTCTGGTTTTTATCGAAAGAGGACGCACACCTTAGTTCAAATCGCTGCAAACCACTATGCCTAACCCATCCAACAAAAAAGGAGGCACGTCGTTCGTTTCTAGACTAAGAAAGTGAAGACGCCACCTCCGTTAACAAACAGAAATAGAGGCAACGTCGCTTCTATTTTGGGTTTAAGTCTTTGAGTTATGAAATGAGTCTTGCAATCTGAGTTGTGACTCTAGATTTTCTTGTTTCTAGTCAGATAATAGTAATCATTGTGGCTCTCTTCAATTGATTTCATGTAACATATGCTTTTATTTCTATTAATTGTTCTCAAATCTAAATTGTTTTGATTATTTGTTTTGGTTGAAGTTTATGGTATCTATTAAGATCGGTTTTTAATGGGTGGTGGTGACTAGGTGTGTGGAGGTCTAGAAGAAGGCAGAGGAGGAAGTAGAGGAGTAATGGAGAAAGAAGAAGGAGCTGGCAAAAACAAAGAAGAGATTAGATGGGAGAGGGAGAGGAGAAGTGGATGAGGAGAGAAGGAGGGCAATAGAGGGGAAGAGGAGGAAGAGGAAAAGGAAGAGGGGGTTTAGAGTCAAAGGAAGCTAGGATTTGGTGGACAAAAGAAATGAGGAGGAAGAGAACAAGAAGGTATAGAGGATGTACTTGAAGAAGCAGTCATGGTCGGTGGAGGAGAAGAAAGGATGGAAGGGGTATTTAAAATGAAAGAGATGAGAGAGATTAAATTATAAGGGTATTTTTGTCATTAAATTCTTAAAATTAGTAGGTCCCCGTTATATTTGACTAACAGTAATATAGACAAAGAGTGGAACAACTAATTTAGAATGAGTAGATACCGGGAGAGAGATATCACTAAATCTCAAGGACTGCCATGTATTTTGTCCTAAATCTAACGGTAGATAGTTGACTCAGGGACTAAATGGTGTTGTTTTTAAAAAAATGGACTAGATCAAGGATTTCACCAAATAACGAGGACTATAGTGTGACTGACCAAAAACAATGTTAAATCACAGAATATTAACATTCCATTAACACCGAATGCCACCCGGTTTAATTGTGCGTGTTTTGGACTCGGATTTTTCTTAAGCAATGAAGTCTATTAATGAATTTCAAAAAAAAAAGGAAAATAATTGGCGACTGTATATGGAGAAAGAACAAGAAGCCTTGCTCATTTCCGGCATTCACCATAACTAGCATAATTCAGAGATTAACATTCATCTTCAGATTCAGCACTAATGGTTGTTCTTCACCAACATCTATCATCTTTGGCATCATCTCTAGCATTCAACATTAAGGTTTGTTTGGTCTTCTTCAACTCTCAGAAATATCACCAACTATTAGGCGTCCAAGTCATATTCTTTAGTTATTGTTTATCAAAAAAAGGTTCATAACTATACTTCATCATTAGTTAGACTTAGAATGGTTCGAACACATTCTCGGTTGGTCAATCACCTTGAGGAAAAGGCTTAGAACACCAATAACCCTCTAAATCCATAGAGACTTTTAAAAATTTTCAGAAGATATTTATGTCCATCAAGAACTGTCATCACTACTGTTCTTCTTGGCGAATACAGGGCCTGGTATTCCAATATAAGGAAGAATGAAAAACTAATACACTACCTCAAATCAACACCGGATTACAATTGCGAAAGCATTGCCTATATTGTTGTCTACAATAACTAATAAAAAAAAGTCTAAAATATATAGTCCAAGTCTAAATCGAAAAAGAGACATAAAATTATAGCCAAAGTAGAACAAATTTGAAATTAAATACAAAACGAATTAAGCTGCTCAATTTTTAGCTTAATTAATAGCAATTTATTAATAGTTGCAATTATCTCATTAGATATATATTTATATAACAAGTAATAAATTATATAAAATTGTGTCCTCCATCAAATACTCCTTTCAAGCATCAAATCTTGACCTATACAATAATTAATTTATATAACTCACATGATATGATCTATGAAGGAATCAGGTATAAGTTTATCTAATAAACAGTATAATAAATATGTTATATTTACCAATCTTGATTCCAGCTGAAGCACAACAACAAACAACAACTGCAGGACCAATTTTCGATGTTGGTCTCACGAGCAAACTATTGTCGGGTTGTAATCGACGGGAGAGCTCGTTTCTTTCGCAGTCTAGATGCAACGTGAATTAACTCTTCATGCTACTGAAGCATGATGGATGGAAATGGAGGAAGGATGAGGGAGGAGAGAAACATTTTTCTCCCTCCCTGTTTTTTTTTCTTTTTCTCTTCCCTTTCTTCTCTCTTTTTTCTCTCTTTTTTCTTGTTCCTTCATCCTATTTAGAGGCAACCAAATGGACTTTGCCCATTAGGCACATAATTAGGCCCATTATGGGTCTTATGTGCCTAATGGGCCTATCTCATTCGAATTTGTCAATTGGTCTCGGTTTACGGTCTCGGTTCACACCTTGACCAATCGAATTCGTTTCACTCGTCAAGAGCGGACCTCTTTTTCCAACAATCTATTTGATCTTTCCTTTTTATTTGAATAGCAATTGAGCTATTTTATCCAAATAATTTAAAAAGTATGTACTCATATTGTATAATGTATCATAATTAAAAAAACGTGTGGTTCTATTTATTTTTTTACTGTACAATTTATTAAATTTATAATTAATCACTTTAATTTACCAAAACCATTACATGACCAGTGAAAAGGAGGATTGTGGCAATAGGGCAAATTATAGACCTAATATAAACGAAATACTTACAAAAAAAAACAAAGTGTGGAGGCACCTATTGGGAACAAAAATAAACAGTTAAAGAAAGAAAGGTTGCATGTGATATGGCATTTGCTTGAAGACACCAAAATCATGCTGTCTAATAAAATTTAATTAGTGTGTCATAATATAAGTGACCTTGCATGCTGTTTCTCAAATACAAAACTCATCTTTGACCATCAAATCACATGTTACATTAAGAGATCAAATGCAACGCCATAGAATTGTCCCTAATAAACAAATTAATGCTTTGTTTAACCAAAGATATACAGATTATCTCATTACTTGACAATGACTATAATACATTTATCAAAAAACTTTACAGAAAGAAAAGGCTATTCCACAGCCTCATCACGTCACATGCCTTTGATTGAATATATATTGGCGACGACTAACTGCCAAAATGTTTAGGCAAAATCTTGTCTATTTGTGCTCGTTGTTGTTGCTATTTATTTATCTACTACTTCTTTACATAATTTTTATGAAAACGACTTGCAGAATTTCACGACACATTTTAGACAAATAAATCAACACCAAATTAACACAAATTGTCACCTCTCGAGGCGTAACACGCCGACGCACGATAAACAGTGCTAGAGTCCTCCTCATACCCCTCTATATCTTGCAAGACTTACCATTGGACACACACACGAGATTGCAGCAACCAGAGCTTATCAAAATTACATATTTGTTTTGTTTAAGTATGATACGTATTTAGCAATGTTCGAGTATATTATTGTTGTTGGCTTGATATAGTAACGCTGTCTTCACCACCTTGATCACGTGCACATGATCAAAACTTACAAGAACAAACATAGTTAGAGGTCAAAGGACGAGCTTCGAGAGTGATTCGATGCTAAGTTAGAAATTTTGTAGAGCAATATTAATGTAGTTTGTAGGTGGTAAAAACGTACCTAAAAATGAAAATGAGCCTTTTATTTATAGAGGAGATGAGAAATGGATGATAAGAACACGTAACGCCTTTTTCTCGCTTTATGTGATCTCAAGGATCTCACTATAATCCCTTAATGTAAGCTCTTTCAAGCTATCATGATATCTTGTTAACTATTTGCTAATTATCTTGAAAAATACATATTATCTTAGGGTACTTTGGTCTAAGGAAAAGAAAAAGGAGTGAAAATTTATTGGTGTAAAGATTACAAAAGTAACTATTAAGAGAAGAAAAGTTATTTTTTTAAGGTTGTTTGGTTATATTATCATATTAATAAAAAATAAAAAAAATAGTATTTTTAGTGTAATTTTTTAATAGTTATTATTTTAAAGTTAAATCTTATGCCGTGTCTATTGAATATCAAAATCTTTTCTCCAGTTTCTGTGTTTTCAAAAATCTGCCCTCCACTCCCTGAAGTTGCCAATAAAATTCAATGGTTCGTCCAATGTCACAGAAAATAGAAAATATGAAATGACTTTGTTGGCCATGACAGGTCAAAATAGTGAAAGCCAAAGTTTGTCACCAGAACATCCACGTCATCATAATTCCACTTGTCACCTCCTTATTCGCCCACAGTTTATCACTAGAACTCTATTTCTCTCTTCGCAGCCCTTATTCCTCTCAACATTCTCTCTCCTTCAACATTCCCTCTCTCCCAATCTGAAGAAAAATTACTTCAACCAAAATAAACCTCTCTCTCAACAAGTCTCTCTCACGTCAAATTTGTACATTTCAGACAAACACAGATAACCCATTCACTTTGTAAACACAAAATTAAAACAATTTTACTGATTATTTTTTGTTTATGAAAATTAAGAACCCAGATCTGAAACATCACTGCAATCTGAAACCAATACTCATGCTCATTAACAACAGATCTGAAACCAACATCGCCACCGTGTCGCATCCCACCCCTTCCAAACAAACCCAGATCTGACAAATTCATGACACTGAGTCCTGCCTGATGCTCGTCGATTCCCACTCCTCCTGCAAAATGAAGCCGTGAAGCCCCTCCATTAATGAAAAATTTAAACAAATTGCAAGTTAACACATACTTACAACAATGAGAAAACAGAAAGTAAACTTATCATTGAAGGATACAGAACACAGGTACATTTGTTGTTCTACTGCAACTCCACCGTCCCCTTCTGTAGTGAAAATGGTAAAAAGTTATAGATAATCAAGCAAAAATACAAACAGAAACACAAACATTACAAAAGAATTCTTGTGCATACCATATTGGAAATAGGAGCGAAGTTGCAGAGACCAATTCATTAGGACCCAAAACCCAAGATTGCCAAAAACCATTCATGCCACTAAGTCCTCCACTTCCACATCAATTTCAGGTTCTTCACCAACAGTGGCTTCAACCTCAGGATTATTCAACAGTTCCTTCCAAATCGTCTCTACATTATCCAAATCAAAAGCATCTGTGGTCGCTTGCAAAGAATCCTTAATAGGGTCAGCAAAATTACTGATCGATTC
The DNA here is from genome assembly GCA_948243855.1 of Flueggea neowawraea. NCBI lineage: Eukaryota > Viridiplantae > Streptophyta > Magnoliopsida > Malpighiales > Phyllanthaceae > Flueggea > Flueggea neowawraea. The sequence goes on from CAODLS013747103.1 coordinate 6,391, forward strand.
ATTGTCTAACGTAGCTGAAAAGAGACTCGATCTGGGTTTCCATTGCTGCCAATTCAGGATTTGTATTGGCATCTGATATTGTAGATCCAATTTCCTTTTCATCTCAATCAACTGAAAAGACAACCTCATCACAAAACATGCAAATATAACAAGATGGGTTGGAGGAGAGAAGAGGAAGAGAGAGGAGCGATTAGGGCTGAGTATGGGTCGGTTCGGTTCAGTTCGAAAATTTGGAAATCTCTAGAGTCGAACTGATTTTCGGAGATTTGGTTTTCTTCAGAACCGGAACCGAACCAAATCTCCAAATCAAAATATCTGAATTTTTAGTTCGGTTTGGTTCGGAGATTCAGAGATTTCGATTTGGTTAAATTGGATCGGTTCTGGTTCATTTCTCGGAGATTTATTTCAAAAAAAATCAACTTAAACACATTTTGCCCAGAAAATTAATCTATCCAACAACCTTTATGTTCAACGAAATATACTTATGTAACATAAAATGAAAATGAAAAATTAACAGAGAAAAACAAAAACTATTAATGATACGCTTTTTTAATTCATTTGCTATTCCATGCAAGTAATGAATTATTATCAAGAAATCATAGCATTTATCGCTTTTATGTATAAAACACCTTTGAACACGTATATACACTTATGAACACATTTGTACACATTTGAATACCTATTGAACACCTCCGTACACTTATGAACACCTATGAATATCTATGTACGCCTTTGTACACCTATAAACACTTTTGCACACCTATGTACACTAATGAACACCTTTGAATAGTGGACCTATTGAATACTTACACCTATGAATATCTATAATTATATAAACACCTATGTATACATTTGTACATTTATGAACACCTATGTACACATTTGAACACATTTGTACACATATGTACACTAATATACATCTATGAATACCTATGTACACCTTTGAACACATTTGTACTACTATATACACCTATGAACACCTTTGAGTTGAACAAATATGAACAATTATATATATAATTTTGGGTTCTAGTTTTGGTTCTTCGATTCAGATCTTGGTTCGGTTCGGATATTGCTTAAGACCCAGACTTGAACCAAATAAAAATTTTGGTTCAATTCAGTTCGGAGAAAGTCAAAAGTCAACGGTTCTTTTCGGTTCCAGTTATATTTGGTTTGGATATTCGGTTCGGTTATTCCCAGGATCCGTGCTCAGCCCTAGGAGTGATGACGGATTGGAGGAGAGAGGAGTGAAAAATCTGGAGAAAGAAAAGATGGGTTTCGGTTTGGTTGGCTTAAAGCATCGGTTTGGTTGGCTTGAATAAGGGTGTGGATTTGTTTGGTTTAGATGGATTGTTTTGGTTTTTTTAGTAAGAGTGTGGGTTTGATTGGTTTTAGATGAATTGTTTTGGTTTTTCAAAGGGGGTGGGTTTATTTGATTTTAAAATTTCAGGCACATCAGCAAAGCAAAGGGGTAATTCTGTCATTATAATTGACTTTATTTTAAATTTCATGACACGTAAGCAAAAGCTAAGGCCACATTAGTAAAACAGACGAAATCTTTAACGTTGAATGAACGACTGAACCTTATTAGCAATCTTAGGGAGCGAAAGGGAGATTTTTTAATACACAGGGACCAGAGAGAAGATTTTGATATTAAACAGGGAGGACATAAGATTTAATCCTTATTTTAAATATAATGAAAATAGATCATACAATTTTTTTAAAAAATTATTTAAATAAATTAATATTGAAAACATTTATAATTAAAAATGAAAAATAAAACATAAATGATTGATATTTTAGTATATCTAAATAAAATAAAATTAAATACAATAAATATTTATTAATTATAAATAAAATTAAAATATAAATTATAGCAATAATATTTTTTTATTATTTCTGTTGATTTTATTTATACGAAGACAAAACTTACTAATAAATGATGTTTATTCTCTTTCCCACATTTTATTTTAATCTCCCCTAAAATAATGTTCATCCTCACTTTTGAGGATAAATATTACCTGTCGGAATGATTATGAAACACTTAAAAGAAATAACAAACATTAGTAATATTTACTGACGTAACTTTTACCCTTCCACTGAATATATCCCAAGTGAGATGAGAATTCTAGAATGTGAACTTCCTCATTTTGGGCATTCTTTGGACTTTGGAGTCTTAGAGTTAGACTACTTTATATGCTTTTAAGGTCTCGGTCCCATATTACACCAATTATATTTCAAAGAAATATGTAATTTTCCTTAAGTTTCTTTACCATAAAATTTACTCATTTTAATTTCAATATATATGTTCCTTATATTTGCCATCTAAGTTAGTATTCATAAATAGTTACAAGTGTAATCCTGGTGGTAAGCATAAAAACAATAACCATGTGCCAAAATCATAATTTTCTTTCAGTGAAACCTTGGTCAACCATGATGAATGAGTGAGAGTACCATGCATTCAACTTAAAATTAGAAATGGCGATTTGAGGCTTCAACTATGGTTGTACGATATTTCAATGTGAATTGAGATTAGAGTTGAAATCGTGTTGACCAACAAAGGGAGCTTACAATCATTTACCATCGTCGACATCATCATGATTATTCCTCTTCTCTAATCAAAGATCAATATAAGGGCTTAATTTCCTTCTTTTGCGAATGAGGTACAACCTATAAAAGTCCATGACCATTCTAAATTCCCATTCGTTTTGTTTGGTTAGAAAAATAGTTCCCTGCAAAATAGATTTTGAAGGGGAAAAAATTGTGTGGTTTAATTAGTATATAATAATAAAATTACTTTTCAATGCTCAAATGACAATAGAAAAATAAACTTAGCATTATAAATATTAATGTTTCTTTTTAATGTTAATGATTTGTAGGTGGTTATAGTTTAATGTTCTGAAGATGGTGATGACTCCAAAATCATAGTAGTTTAGAGTCTATCGCTAAATCGATTTAGAGTTAGTGGTGTAGTATGGTAATCAAGAATTAAAAGTCGTGATAGTTCAATAATTCGAAAGTGGTAGTAATTTGAATCATCTAATAATTTGGAAAGACATAAATAAAAGTGGAAAGATGAATTTTTTTTTTACAAATGGAAAATATTTTCTCTTATCTTTTTTGAACAATTTGAAAGTATTTTATCTTAATTAAACAAATAAAGATCTACCAATAAATTATTTCACTAATTATAAGCCAAACTATATATCATGATACTGCATTTTGTCCCTGTTCCTTACAACGATAATCCAAAAGAGACGCTCAATTAGTAAGTAGCAGATCTTCCATTAAGATGAAATAATTTTGGTACTATTACTCCATTGGCTCAATGTCTTATTTTATTCAATTTACAATTTGGCCAAAATGGTTACCTTTGAATAACATACCTATTTCTATCACTTCCCATTTAATTACCAAAAACAAATGCCACTTGTAGCAAAAGTATCGTTTGATTTGGGTGATCTAATTTCCACTTGCCCCTCATAACTTACGTCCTTACATAAAAAAGAATCATGATCCTTTTAAGTTTATATTTCCTTTCAAGTAAATACGTGTATTTTTAACTTCCTCGGTATGCTTACGGACTACCAAACGACACACATTGTACCAAACTGTCAAAATACTTACCGACTACTAGAGGTGAACAAAAAACCGACCGATCCGAAAAAACCGACCAAAATTGAACCGTTTTAAACCAAACCGACAATAAAATCAAAACCAACTGGGTAGATGTAAATGAGAAATTATCAAAACCGAAAGGTTCGGTTCGGTTGTTGTTTTATCTGTTCAAAAACCAAACCGAACCAAACCAAACTTAACCTTTTTTATACTACTATGTTGGTTTTTACTTATATATCTATTCCAAATCGACCAAATCAAACCTAAAACAAACCAACTAAGCTATTTATCAACTCTAATTTTACTTATATTTTAAACAGATTAAACCGACCGAACCGAATTAAAAACTAACAGAACCAAACTAAAGTTGAAACCAATGGTTTAACTACAAATAACCAGAGAGTAAAATCGAACCATTTGATTCAGTTGACAATTTGTTCACAAAACTGAACCGAACCGAACCGAACCGTGTGCACCCCTACCGACTACCAAAGTACCACAAACAAATTCTTTCTCATGATGATGATTATTATTATTATTCCTATTGTACTCTACACCCTGTTATTGTGCAGTTAATTGAATCACCTGCGAATGAGGTGATGAACTAAGAAAATCATATTCTTCCCGTGAAAGGGTGATCCCATCTAACTGATTTCGTTGTAGAAATCAACATTGCAAATACAGAATATGGTGCATGAACAAAGAAGTTACATTTTGTAGATCCAATAATTTTACGTATTGCATGAATTATATGGTGCTTGAATGTGGAAATGAAAATCTTTGTTTGAGATTGGAGGATCCATACAGATTCTAAAAAAGAACAAAAAGATAATGATGTGTAATACAAACTTGTTATACCAAAATTAGTGCTATGAAGATGGCGTGATTTGTGCCAAAAAAAGAAAGAAAGATATCATGTTATTTCTTTCTTTCTTTATTTTATCTAATTGCAAACTTCACTATATAATCCAAATCAACTTTTTTAAATGACATTAAACTAAAAATGGAACCATCAATTATAGTATATAGCAGTTCGATTATAAAATAACCAGCAATTCTATCACAATGATCTATGTTCTCAACCAATTTACGTTCTATATTCGCTGGACTAATTTTCGCTTTATTTACAGTGAAATTTGTGTTACGATTTATGTTTATTTGACTAATTTTTATTTTTTAAAAATAAATACGACCAACTCACTCTAAAACTAACTGAGCTAGACTAGTATATGCCAGAGATAATACTAGTTCTTGATATCCCAACTAAATTAATACTCGAGTAACTAGCAGGATTGAAGTTTCACGACTAGTTTTTATTTGGTCTAGAAAATAAGAAAGGTGTTTTTCTAAAACAAAGAATTGAGGTAATTTGAATTTAGTGAATGAGTGCTTTAAAGGTGAGCAGCTGATTACAACTGGTGACTATGCTGTGGAGTTGGACAAAACAAATCACAGGAGAACTGAAGATTGACCCATTTGTAATAAAAACAGAGAAAATTATTTCTGATTCTTCTGCATCTTCTTTTCTTCCCTCTCAATTATTTTCCTTTTTCATTTTTATGAAAGAAGAAACAACTTAACTGAGTGTTCAAAGCAGATTCTCTTTTATTTTTTTCTCCACATTTTTCTGAGTTTCACACATTCTTCTAAAAAGTCCAAAACGAAACTTACACACTCACTTCCCTCCTCTTCTCTCTTTCCCAACCAACAAAAACAAGATTCAACTTTCATTTTAAAGCGCCAACTATAAAACTATGTAAGAAACCCTAATCAACTCCACTGTTACTCGGCAAAAAAGAGACCAACCTCATTAAAAAAAGAGAAAAAGATCTCATTTTTACCGTCACTTCTCCATCCGCGCCACACTACTGTGTCATTCATTCCATTTGCTTAACCCCACTTCTCTCCAAATAATTACTTCCACCTCACACTTCGAAAAAAAAAAAACCCAATCAGATCTATAGACCCATTCATCTCACTTTTACTTAACATTATGAATTATCACACGCCAAGTCTTGCTTGCTTCTTGCATATTTGTGATGAATGAAGAAATGTAAATGTGCGGTTGGTTTCTTTTCTTGGTGGGTTCTTGGAGTGCAACTCTGTTCTTAGTCATTTTTGTTCAGGCAAACAGTATTAGTTACTACTAACTGTAGTAATTCTAATTGTTTTCATTCCAATACATAGAAAGAAAAGAAGGGATTAAAAATGTCTGGAATGAGAGTGTCTGATCCAAGCAGGTTGCATTTGAAGAAGGAGCTCACTCAAATCAGAAAGGCGGCTCGGGTTTTGCGTGATCCCGGAACCACTTCTTCTTGGAAGTCGCCCCTCAGTAGTTCTAGATCTGTTGCTGTTGCTTCTTGGAAGCATTTCGACTCTGAGAATGGAAACAACAACCCTTCT
>CAODLS013747415.1:0-17554 GCA_948243855.1 Flueggea neowawraea
ATGTGCAATGAGAAATAAGTTTCATGCCACTTGATTGCTATTAACACTATGCTTTGAGGGATATTAAACCAAGTGCAATCTTAGGCTTTTGTAGTCATATATTATTGACCAAAAAGCTCAAGGAAATAGACAATAATTTGACTTCAGTGAAAATTTCAATGGTGCCTCACTTTGAAATATTTGGATATACATGTAGCACTTTATAAAATTTCATCAACTCATTTTTGATGGCTACTGTTACCATAACCATTACCTCCTTTCGCTTTTTTATCTTTCTGTCCGGATGATAATGGCTTTGTTTTCATCTTTTTGAGCTATCATGTTGTACATGAGAATTGAGAAAGCAATTGTTCCTGAACTTTATTCAACTCAGTCAAATAAATTGGCATTGCACGATCTTAAGGACTACAATATACATACATACATACATATATATATATATATTGAAAACAAGACTAGAATATATTGGCATGATACATAGTTTGTCCTTATTCAATTATGAAATTATTTTAAAAAATGCTCACACAACAGTTACCTATTTTGAGGATAAAACGAGCATTGTTCTAAAGAGTTTATTTACTCTCTCACGATAAAACGAGCTCTTCTTTCATTGAAGAGAAGTAAAAAGAACAACATAAAATTATGCTGTAGAACTCAGCAAAAAGAAGTAGAAAGAAGAAGAAAATAGCGTATTTCTGTTTTTTTTTTTTCCTTCTACTTTGGCAAGGACCGATATTTAACGTTGTAGTGGAGTGAAAATAGGAGAGAAGTGTAAGATGTGGCAACATAGGTGGAAAAAGGTTGTTGAATTTTTCAAAGGTAGAATTCTTCAACTATCAAATAGGAATTTATTTAACATGGGGATTTAAGACTAAATTGGGCAATATATATATAATAGCAATACAATAATTGAAAACGAGCCAAGCTTTTGAGGTGAATTTCAATATAAACACTCTCAATAGACCACATACAAAACCATGTGGAATTTTGCAATACTACATACAATTATGAAAATGATAAACTATGAAAAAATATAAAAAAGATAAATTGAAAAAATTACTGTTTGATTCGTCTCTTGATTAAAGCATGAGACTATTATCATATGATCAATAGCAATATGACATAATTAAGAAACAAGAAATTTAAGCTAGCTATAGAACCACCACACTATGGGACTAAAGGGCTATCAAAAGAGATGCCATCTTCAACATTAATTTAGTTTAAGCAAATGAATTTGCAGAGAATTCATCCAAAAAGTTGATCCAGTTATCATCATCATCTTCGTCTTCTTCACCACTGTTGCTCCATTGAAGTTGAGCATTCTTATCGATTTCATCGTTTCGTGCAAACCTTCCTCTTATGCGTGGTCTGCTGTCCGCCAATGTTTTCCTACAAGCATACTGAAACCAAATCATCTAATTAATAACTAATTAACGTTTAACGGGTACTTACAAAAAAAATAAACTTTTACAAGTAAAATTCACTCAACATCAATATATTTATCATTGGACTAACACTTTCTTCTGCTTAAGTACTAACAACTTATATAAAAATATTGAACTAATTATCCTTCCATCTCTTTAAGTACCTACTACATGTAAAATATTGTACCACATATTTTTCTTGATAAATCATGGGCATCAATAATTCTTGAAAACCATTGAAATATCCTTTATTTTACCCATTTTATACCTTAAATCTAAAATCTCATAATCTTAGATTTGAGTACTTGCCAATGGAATTGTCTTCGGCTATTGAATTGTATGTTTGTTTACCTCGACTCTATATAAAATATTCAACAGCATTCAAAACAAATCATCATACTTTTTTTACTCTTTTGTATTTTATTTAATAATTGATACACTTACAAAAAGATATTAGAATGGAGACTGCTAACATAATACCCTAGGCCTAGTTCTATTCATCTGTCACGTAAATGAAATTATTTATTATCTTATATGACATCATAAAATTGTAAAGTATAATTGAATAGCACTTTAACGAATAGATTAATATATATTAATTCTTAATGACAACCTTAATCAGTTATGTGTTTCCTACTCCTTCCCTAATCTACTTCCTGTGGATTAGATGAATAAATTACGATTTATAAAAAAAGAAGTTTAATGAGTTAATTACAAGTAAGCATGATTAAATTTGTACCTTCGGATACAAATTAAAGAAATGGAAATCCTCGTATCAAACTAAAGACAAGGAATTCCACTTATATATCTAAAGCACTAGCAGAGAAGCCATGTCTGTCATCCATTCCATTAGATAGATTGGACTCTCATCCACAAAAATCAACAGGCATTCACGTTCTCATATCTGCGTGTTTCATTAGAGCCACTAAATCGGAATATTGTTTGTCGTCTACTATCATCTCATCAACTGACATAACATGGTATGCTAAGATCAATGTATATAATAGAGTGCGTTCACAATTCTGCATTGCTATAATTAATTAATACTATTAAACTTGCGCTTTATTTTGTCTTTTATGTTAGAGTTCATGACTTTTCATAATTACCAGCCCACATATCTTTTTGCCGAAATCCATGATTTAGATAATGTTATATATTGTTAAAGTTGAGGTTTTTTCTAATGGGGTTGTTTTCCATGAGATTTAAACTCAGACTTGATGTTTAAATCATTATTTGATTATCAATTAGACCATCCCTTAATGATATTGTTAAAGTTGAGGTTTGTCATACCGAACAAGTTACTCTATAATATAGATAAGTTTCAATAGCTGTATTATAATTTAATGGTATCAATTTACATGCCACAATATAATTCTATAAAACGTTTATGTCGGATATGACTTTTTTGTTTTTGCGTTTTGCCTTGGATTTTTTTTAATAAAATAAGTCACTCTAAATCTTATAGTTCACAAATCACACATTTAACCACTTAAAATTAGTATTAAGTGATTGTACTTAATGATATTATAACTCAAAATTATTTTATTAAGTGTTTATGCACAATATTGACTATATATATACATATAAGCTAAGCTATGAGGATAAAAATACTTAGATAAAAGGAAAAGATTCAATTTTAATCTCACCATTATTAATATTGTTACACAATTTTGGCTCAAACGAAATTTGTCTTAATTATAGTTTTACCTTTACAAAATTAGATCATTTTGACCCTCTGTTTTAACAATGTATACACTTGAACTTCTTCACTCAATCACGTATAGGTGTCATATGAGTGAAGTATCAAAAGTGACGAGACTATATTTGGGACAAAATTTTGTTTAGACAAAAAATGTAATTAGGTGACAACTTAGACTGAAATTGAAGCTTATTATTTTGCTGACAATATGGATTAATAATAGCAAATTTAATTTAGATTTTTTTTTTCGTAATTTTACCTATCCCATCATGTGTTCCTCTCACTCTCCTCTTCCCCGCACTTAACCAAAACGAGCCGCACCAATCTTCTATATCGTTTTCTTTGATGAAGATGAGCCAACATATTGAATCAACTATTTGAAGGTTCTTTCTAATAGTGTTACTAAGACAAGTTGGATTTGACATAAAGTGAATAATAGCTTGTGCCATATAGTTATAGTGCTAGCTAGACCTAGCCAGGTATTACTTACACACTTATTGGTCATGCCAACTTTAGTTAAATCTTGCATCCAAAAAAAAACTTTCGTTAAATCTTAAATGATTGAAAATTAGAGTTCTCTTTTTTGTTAATTTTGGCTAAGATTTTCAAAACCATGCTATTAATTAGTGATAAATTCTAGTGTTTATAGAAACAACGTTAAGTATTACCTTAATTTTCTTGCTAAAGTTCCTCTGGTTCCTTTTGCTTCTGTATCTCTCAATTCTTTCTTTCTTCTCCTCTGGGCTATATTTGCTTGCTCTACTCATACTTTCAATTATACTGCTGCTCTCACTTGACAATGGACTTTCTGCTCTTTGACAATATTGCTGCACCCACATCAAACCCCAACCCCCCAAAAAATTGTACCCATAAGAAAATTAGGTCATTGTCAATATCAAATATATGTCCTCAAAATCTCGTAAATTTAGGGAAAAAAAGAAACATAGAAAAGAAAAGAAAAGAAAAGAAAATACATAATCCTTACAAATTCTCATCGCTTGCACTCGCAATGCATGCAATTTAAAGAAAAAAATATATCACAATACACCAAGTTTGCAAAAGCTAAGACATTTGCAATAAGGCAATTATTCTTAAGAAAAGTTAATTTTAATCAACTTAGTCTAATAATTATCGAGTCAGTGGTTGAAATGGGATAACCTCCTTTTTACTGAAAAAAAATTCCCAACACACAGTGTAACTAGTGCATGAAAGCAGTGTAACAGTGCTCATAGCAACAAAATTACTCTTAAGACTTCACACATCTAGTTATATTAATTACAACTAACCAACTAAATTACTAGTAGTTTTTTTATGAATCGTTTTGCATCACCACTATCAATTATATTTATAAAGTAAAATTATCCATATAGCTTTTTTTTTTTTCAAAAGAAATACTACCCCACTCAAGTACTAATCCAACTTCGTTGGTTCACCTTTTAGTGACACGACATTCTACCAGCTCATTTAAGTTGACTCAGTAACGACATGAAATGATATATAAAATTATATATATAATTTAACTTAAGAGTAAAATTACACATATAAATTAAAATGTTTTTTCCCGAGTCCGCAACTGCCATAACACAACTATGAATCGAAATCAGTTCAGGAGTTGGAGTCAGTACCCGCAAAGGCAAATCGCCGGTGCTGAAAACCCTTCTGACAGGACTGTTATCATGCAAGTCAAAGAAATGGGAGTGATGATTATAATACCCATTACTGTTATTACTATTATTCTTCTGAAGAGAGTGACTACTAATACTTCTTTGCAGCAAACTGGAGGAAGACCTTTGTGTTCCGAAACTCGTTGGCGACTCGTAGCTGCTGTACCCGCTGCTACTGCCGCCAGCCGCCGCCTGTTTGAACCCGCCGTCGGGGATGATGAGGTGAGGAAGCACGGCGTCTGGGCTGACGTGGAGGTCGGCGCCTGGGAATGTGGAGTGGCCGTACATGGCGCGTCGTCAAAGTGTTTGTGGTTTTGTCTGAGTGAGTGTTTTTGGTCACAAGTGACTACTTATATCATTTGGTTGGAAGTTGGAAGCTCCCAAGAGACACTCATGACTCAACGGACCAATACACAAGGCTGTTTGCTGACGTGGATGCTGATGTCATCCATAGCGTTGACCTTCACTTTTTTTTTCTTCTCAAAATAAAAAAACTAACAATTTGAAACAGATCACATTTTTCTTTTGTTTTTCGTTAAATGGTTCGTTTCAGCATATAGTATTTAATATTTTTTAATGACGTACTAATTTCTTTTTTTTATTATTATTTAAAAATTTACTATTTTTTTGATAAAAAATAGTAGCCATTGTGGCATCATCAATTAAATTCTATACTTCCTAAATAAGCACAAATCAGCCAAAAAGCAAACAAAAAATAATTGTACAGATGTTATTAGTTTACAATAATTTATTTAGAGACTTAATAAAATAAAACTATCAATAATTTAGTAATGCATTAAACTTTAATAATAAGCCTTTATTTTGTGTGATTATGATGTGATGGAAGTGAAATTCATTTCAAGTACAAATGATGGTTGTATTGAAATTTCTATAGTTGATATTCTAAAGCTTGTGAAATCACTGAAATGAAACCTAGGAATCAACGGACGAATGAATTTACGTTGAAAAATACAACATACCGCCTTAGTATACGGGATTTGAAATTGGATTTAGGCACCTATAAATGAAATATATATATATATATATATATATATATATACGAAGAAAATTAATTTACATCAGATGTAAGTTTTTTAACACATATATTACTGTTCATTATTAGATGTAAACAATTTAAATATATCAGCCATTACATCCAAAAAAAATGGTGAGGATTAAATATCAGTTAAAAAAATTTACACTTACTATAAGTTAATTTTCCTCCTCTCCTCTCTCTATCTATCTGCAAGAATAATATGTATCAATAATTTAAAATTTAACTCATAACTTCTAATAGAGAGGAAATTACATTGTTTACCCCGAAAGTTAAATATTTAGAAATACGATTTCAACTTTAAAAAACAGAATATTCTTTTTATATTTGGTATATTTTAATTTTATATACCACACATTTGGGGAAGAAAAGTTAGGATTGCATTGTTTGCACCTTTTACGATTCGTATTTGTGTAAAAACCCTTTTCATTGTCTACGATTTGAAGTGTAAGTTCATTATTATTCAACTACAAAACTCATTGATGCGTAATTGAATAGATAAATACTAGGAATAAAGAGTAAAAGTAAAAAGAAGTCATACAATAATCTCAACTTAGGAGACAACCCTTCTTTTACATTCACTGAATATCAATGCAATCATTATAGGAACCAATTGGGAGCTTCACTAGCAAATTCGGTCAAACAATGAAATTTGCAAGAATGCTGAGCACTTTTTCAACGTGGTCCTGTATTTTTTTCTTGAAATTTAATTACATAGAATACAATGGAGGACAAAAATTATTATTTGCCTCCTATTGTATATAATCCTTTTTCGTGTGCGATAAAGTTTAAGATGACTCAACTTAAGGAGTGATTATTATATAATCAAATTAAAGTTGAAAGACTAAACTAAAAGTTATTAAAATTCAGTGGCATAACAAAGAGAAATTAAGTAGCCATTGATACTTTATGCGTAAATAAATATTTTAATATGATAACAAATTTAATATACAAGGGAATTTACATGTCACGAGAAAAATCCTGCCTAAGATTTACGAGTTTGAAAAAAATCATACCCAACTTGCAATTTTGACAAAAGAAGAAAAACAGAACCCACCACTTCAAGAGAGACGATTATTCAACACATCCTCATGTGGGGAGCTTTTTATCCCAATCATTAATATACAATAGGTTAGGGATGATTGTAATTAAGGTTTTCTTCAATGACATCAACATAATCAATATTTATAATCCTAAACTTAGTGCAATAATGATGTTAAAAAAAAACTTAGTGCAATAATTATACCTATCTTCTTAGGGAAGGTCTGGAGTGATTAAACTAATAATATGGTAGCATCAGCATTGTAATCATGATTAGCGTGACTCAGTGTCACTAACTGCAAATTTCGGGATCATTTCTCCATGAACTAATTTCCAGAAATGGAAATATATGCCCTAAATTAACCCCCTTTTCTTTTAATCTTTTGGCATATTTTTCTTTGTGCTTGATATTTGTGAATAAGTCAATTATGATTGTTTAATGATGTTCTATGGGTGTAAAAAACAAAAGCGTAATGATATATGAAGAGATTACAGATCAAAAGGGTAGGGTTACAAACGTTAAAAGAATATTCGTACTATTGGGAGTTTACCTTCGATTGTACAATATAAATTGATCTAATTACATGCATCAGTTAATAATTAAGAAGCAATAGTTATGAAAATGAAAAAGATTTAATTTTCCTCAGATTTGTAAAACACAGGCTTTCTTGAATGTAAGATAGCTTTTGATGGACATTATACTTTTAGCCTGTTGACGTAATTACCAGAAGGTTCGGTTGGTATTAATTTGTTAATTGTATATATATTGAGTTGTAAATGGATAAATTGGGTAAATTGTATAGTAAAAAAATATAAAAAATATTTAATATTTATTTTAGTTAAGATTACAATATACTGAAAGGTATATATTCAACATCCGATATATATTTATCTAATAAATACACCGAGTTTTCAATGACTATTTTTTTCTTGGATTATTATATCATCAATTAAGCTTAACTTTGTGCATGTACATGTGTATATATACTTAAACAGACTCAGAGAACATCTGGAGAGAACTGCACTGCTCATGAGTCAAGTGAAAAATATACACAAATGAACTTGACAACATATTTTACTCAAAAATTTAAGATATTAGGTTATAAGCGCTTATCACTTATGTATCCTTCATTATCTACATATTTGTTTTAATGTCAAATTTTCTAGCTCTTTTTTCATTTAACACTTGCATACCCAACATTAAGAAAATTAAGTTGCAACTTGCAATTCACTTCAAACTATATATCATTCAATTAAAACCACAAAAAACATCACTCACAAATACTTCCATGCATTGAATCATATATAATTTAGAATCTAGAAGACATAGATGATAGAATCAAATCTTTCAGAATGGTCATGTACAGTCAGAAAAAAGATTCCCTAACATGGCATGAATCACCAATGGAGAGAAGAAAAGGATTGGAGAGGTGGGGGACCCCAAGAGCAACTTCTTAATAAGTGTAGGTCCATGAGAATCATCTATATCTCTTCAAAATGGAGGATCTATGTGTCTGTCTCTGTCTCTTGGAGAGAACCAAAGTCACAAAAAATTGATACCCATAAAGATTTCTATGCTAACTGGGAAGTACTTGAAACGTTTCAGTCCTCGGTTGGTGAATAACTAAGCTTTGGCAATGCAAACCAATTGGGAACCAACATGTATATGTTACTTGCATGTATGGTTTGGCAATGACAGTACATAATATACGTTCAAGTCTCCTACTAATTAGTACCAGCCAGTCACTGCTCTCATTGACTCAATTTTGTGCTATGATATTGCGTATCAAGTTGGGGTATTTGTCAGAGTGTTAATTTGCCAACTTGGTGTCCCTAGTCTTCTATAAATGGATATGTTTGTGATAATTACATATATATAGTTTGTGAGGCACGTACATGCAAGATTTATATGAAAAGGAAAAATACACTCAAGAACTATAATGAATATGTTTATTCTCTTATTGACTGAAGCAATTGCATCCACACAAATATGGTTTCTCATTGCATGAGATGAATAATTTTTAGACACATATTTTTTTGAGTTTTAGTATATTACCTCATTATCAAGGGTAAAGACTATTACTGTTACTCTAATCTAGTTTACTTTCAATGTAATACTGAATTTTAATTTTTTACAACTGATGAACTTCCATTTTGTCTACAATATCAAAATTCATTCTACCTAAAAAGCTAAATTGATAGAACTGGTTTTTTTAACATATTTCTTTATACGTCTTTTCAAGTGAAAGTTCATTGAATTTGAAACTTGCGTAGATTTTCTTTCTTTCTTTTTTTTCATATGCTTATTCAATTTAATTTGTCAATAAATGAGATGGTAGAATTTAATCATAAGCTGTTTTGATACCATTATCAGATATTGTTTCACCTAATTAAAAGCTTGACCTAGTATGTAAGGTTCAGAATTTAGTTTTTAACCACATTTCCTAACATATAAAGTGATTACTAATTTTAGTATTCCGTTCAGTTAAAAAAAAATAGTATTCCATTAATAAGAAGCCGACATAACATATTGATTTTTTAACGACATCCATTTGAAGTAATCAGTATGAGTTGCGGTAATTTGCGGATTAGACTCTTGTAATGATAGTTTACTATGTAAAGCGCTAATGTGTACGCTCTCAATGAGTTTACATTTTAACCATTCCGTCAATAAATTTCATTTTCGTTTTGCAAAAATTCCGTTAAATAATTTCAACGTAATTTTTTTTCCTAGATCGTTTTTAACATGACTTGAAATTGTTTTTCAAGTTTGTTTTTCCTAGATCATGCTTTGTAATCTAGATGAATAAAATTACGGAGTTTGACTTATCAAAAAATTTCAACGTAATGTTAAGTTTAATAACCACAGAATTAAGATTTAATATTGTACACAAAATGTGTTAAGCTTAAGGTTTAGTTAACTCTAATATCATTTTAAAAAACAACTCCAGTTATCATTTATTAAAAAGTTATATAAATTTTTTTATTACAAGGAAATTCGAACCCTTGATTTCAGAGTCTATATATTCACCCAATTATTTGAGGGCATGAAAAAATTATATTATTAAAATATAAATATAATAGTGTTTTGGATTTGAAAATCATTCTATATGAAATGGATCTAGGGTTTCCAGATTGAAATACAAATTACGAAGTTAAGACAAGGTTTTTTTAATAAATAATTAACAAGTCCATTAATTTATATTTCCAGTACTACCAAAGAAAATTGCCATTAGGATTAATCTAATTAAGCAAAAACATTGATGTTCCTTTGTTTATTTTTTGATAAGTCATTTCATTCACTCTCTTTAGGAATTGAACTCTCGACTTATTGATGTTGGAGTTGATTTTAGTACCCAAAAATCCAATGGTACATTTTAGTGTTCCCTTTTTTTTTATAAAAAAATAAAACTGTTAATTTCATCACAAAGTTTTATATATTACATTTATTCGAAAAAATTATTGTCACACGAAACACTAATTAATTCATTAAAATTAAATTAGTTATAAGTGCCGTAACTTAAATAAATCTTGTCTACGAGATTATGACATTAGGTCTGACTCAATTGCACCTAAACATAATCATATATAGGCCTGTGGGCTATGCTTGTTAAAATGGGGATGGGGTCAACAATCTAAATAGTTGCTACCACTATAATGAGTGATTTTGTGATCATATGGTCAATGTTCTATCACCTTCAACATAATTTTAAGCTTTACATGTCAAGTGAAATGGCATTGTTGAATTAATCAGTAATAAATTTAGTTGATTGATTATTAGCTTTTCCTTTTAATCCTAAGAAGTCGTCAACTTCAGAAGCTCTAATATTCTCCTTTTTATGGATAGTCAACAAGGGTTATGTTGCCTTGATGTGCATCTCCTGCATTATATACTTTTGATTTCGTTGAGTTTAATTATTATAAGTCATATTGTAATTATTCAAACATTCGATTGGTTCTTAAAATAAAATTTGGAAAAAGAATAGCTCTAAAAATTCCGGCTCGTGTCGAAAGAACATAGGATTTATTTGTAATCCGAGCCTTCTTTGTAAATCACTTTTTGTGATTTAGATAAATAAAATTTCAAGGCAATTGACTTATTAAAAAATATTATACTAATTGCAAGTATGATACAAAAAAAAAAAAGCGAAGTTGACATAGATCTTAAAGTTTTGATTTAAGTTCCTTGTTGCTAAATTTAGCTGGAAAACACGTGTCTTCAAGTTTCAAGCTTCTAAGTAAAAGTTCTAGGGACATTCCAAGCCGTATTTTTTTTTTCAATGAAAGGAGAGCAAGGATGACCAATTGTAACAAAACCTTGATGGACGTGACCATACAAAGCAACTCCCCAGCTTGGAATGTTCAAGCAGAGCGGGAACTAGCACACGTCACCCGACCACCCGTTTGGAGCAAGCAGAACACGTAAATCCATGTTCGCTCCCTCCCATTGAAAGCTTCGAACCCGATACCTTGCGAGCTGAGGACATATGCCTGGCCACTAGGCTATCCTGAAGAGGTGTCCTCACGGTATTTTACAAGCAAATAAGTGATAAAATGGAATTAGCTCCTCCATGTTCACTTCACTCCGACATTTTTGATTCGTAAGTTGTACTGACTTAAGGCAAAATTACGAACATTAATTTGCCAAAAATTTAAAAAAAAGGAATATTGAGGGCAAACTACCAATCGTTCACACACCATTTTTTATTTCTTAATCGAAGAATTTCCACATTGATGGTAGTTACCCAAATATCCAAAATTTTTCTTTGGTGGGAATGTAAGCAATAGTGATGGAGATATACAAGTGGCCATAATTACCTCTAAGATAAGTCAGAACAAGCACTATAGTCATTATCATGGAAATTTGATTGCTATTCAATTAGAATAGATTATTTTCGTATAGCAAAAATTATGGTAGAATAGTCCAAATTCATCTTTCTCTTAATTAAATGTCTCTATTATATATATATATATATTAATTTATCTTCAAATATATTATAAGCTCATATCGAACACCATATAATCAAGCAATGGCTTATAAATAAGGTTTTGAATTCAAATCTTTATGGGTAACAACTATAAAAAAAGAAATTATTTGATGCGTAAATAAGGAACTATTAATTAGGTATCAATATATTTGTATTAGAGGTCAACTGAGTTCAGCATATTGGTATGGTTGGTTAGGGTTCTAATCGTGAAACATAATAATTGATTATTGGAAAAATAGTCGAAAATGTCACCGAAAGAAACCAGGGAAGTGTAGGTATATAGTGCTTAATTGGACTGCCGACTAGATCAGCTTGCGGCTACCCGTCGCTGCAAATCTCTAAAATGATGCAAATCAATATTCGACTTTAGTTTGACAATCGATTGGAACTTCTTCATAAGTGTTTACCAAATATCAGTCACACTTTTCTTAACTGATCACAATGCACTGCGTTTTAATCAAATCATGTCACTGTTGAACGCCAAGGTGAAAACATTTTCTAAAAAACACTTCCAAAGCAGAAAAAATCGTTTTCATATTCGAAAATTCGCAATATATACATACCTTTAGAACTCATAATAGTATATTAAAATTACTATGATTAGTCTCTTGCATACTCAACATTTAAGTTAGCATTTTAACTTATGAAAAAAAAAATAAGTTGGCACTTTAATTTATACTAAACTCTGTTTTTTTTTTATCGAGTTTTATGTTGAAACTGTTACTCGTAAAGTATGAGTAACATCAGTACTTGAGAATAGATTGGATAGATTGAGTTTAGTGCAACAATTAATGAGACATATAATTAGGCTTTTGATAAATAGATTCTTTAAATGAAATAAAATTTTGTTAATTAGTAATGATTTAGGGTTTCGTTTGAGCAAACCAAATTGAATCGTATCTAAATTGAAATAAATTATCGAAAACATGTCATTCTTTTAAAAATAATGTTTTAATATCTTAAGTTTTGACTGTTGTTTCAAATCTATGATGACTAATATAATTATCCTCATGAATATTCACGTCTCTTGAACTAGGGTGTGATTCTCAAAAGACTTTTATTTTCTTTACTTTTTTATTATATAATTTTCTAAATCTACTAATTTATAATCTACTTTTACTATCTATCATGTAATCTACTAAAATTAAACACCATTAGGAATGATATTTCTCAAAGACAAAAACAAGACTACTTTGTGTGCTATTTGGTAAATTGGCAAATTTGATATTCTTTACAAATTAAATATGAACTATGATGCTCTCCAAATTAAGATACGAAGGAAATTCTTTAATTCATCTATCTTGGCTTCCATGAGTTCCATGTCCAATGAATAATTTCGCTGCTCTTTTTTTTTTCTATTTTTTTTCTCTTGGAAAAAGTCAATAGAAAAAGGAAACTGAAGACTATTAGAACATGTCCAACATTACTCTTTGTCTCACTCTATAAATAAATATATTTTAATCAAATTTTGTGTCTAATTAAAACTTGTATAATACTGTTTATTTTAGTCTCTTTTTAAATATTTTATTGATAGAAGTTAATAAAAGTATATAGAGTGGAATAATAACTTCATATATATAATAAAATATTAAAGTGGGGAATTGAGTAATGAGTGTGAGTAATAATGTTATTAAAATATAGTTCAAATTTTGAATTAAATTATTTAAATAAAATACAATATTTTATGGAGAAATATAAAAAGTAGTGTTGGGATAACTCTTATGCGTTGTGAAGTTAGGTAGAGGTTTAGGCCCAAACTTTTTTATTACACTTAGAGTGGGGCGTAGCAAGTAGGCCACACATTCTCTTGTCCAAAGTAGAGCAAATTACACATTTTGTGATTTTGGAAAGGTTGACTTTGCAATTTGGCATTCAACTTAAACTATTTTTAAAGAGACAACTGTGAAAAAAAAATTCCCGCAAATATCAAGTTATTATAATTTCTCGAACAGCCCTTTGCTCGTTTTCATTCATGTTATCGATTTGCAAACCGTGGAGGTCGTTGTGGCGGTGACAGTAGCCAAATGTTTTAAAATTGCAAATAACTGACCATTCGATCATTAGTTATGCACTTATTGGCACGATTTTGTGTATTTATGAACTAAATCAGTTTAAAATTAAATTCGTAAACCATTGTATACCGTTTGTACACGGTTTGTGCACTAGTTTACACTTATTTTACACCAAATATAATTTTAAGTTAATTTTATTTAAGAAAATAATAAATTTGAATCAAATAATCTGGAATAAACTAAAACAGTTTGAAAATTAATTTGTGAACAATTCATGCACACTTAATTTGGACTGCGTTGTCCATCGTCTATGCACCTCTCCTAGAAAAACCTGCAAAAATATCTTTTTTCATGATTTTTCTTCAATTTCCCGTGAGAACTCATTTTCTTGCCAGAGGCAGAGGATGGCAATTCTTGAGCATGGGTTCAAACTCTGATAGTCGTGCAATTAGTTTATCTCTTGTTGGTATTTTTTACAAATAGTTTGACCACTTACTATTTTTAGAATGTTGACATATTAAACTTGTATAAAAGTGAAGATTTACTTAGAGTTTACCTACAAATTCAATAATTATTTTTTCCTATCAATAAAATGTCTTTTTTATATAAAAAATAAATTAAATGAGAATTCTGAATGATGGGGACATTTAAGAAAATAATAAATGTTTGTTCTTTTCTTCTAGAGAATTTGATTTTTATAGTTAACCCTATCTCTGGATTTTCTAATTAGAAACCGACTAGAAGTGACAGAAAGGGAAATATTGGAGGAAGCAAGTGGCCTTCAAAAGATAAGATGCAATTCAGGCAGTCTCATTCAAGGTCGATGTTCTTTTTATGTCACATACAAGTCGATTTCTGCAAGTACTTTCTTCTCCTTCGTGAGAATAATTGAACTTAGAAAGGTCAACTTCTAAATCGACCTTCAGTTGGTTAGGTCTCTAATCATGAACCATCAAGATAAACACTCGAAATGTAAAATTTTTCGTCAAAAGAGAAATGTAGGCACAATGTCACTTTTTTTTTTTGAAAAAGGCATATTGATTTTTTTGACAACCAATTTCATAGAGATGTTCTTGCCTGCGGTTGACTTGTATATATTTTGTATAGATTTATTATATTCAATTGTTTCTTGTTTACTAACACATTTATCTCCATGTTTTGAAAATCAACACTAACAATCAACTACAATAACCTCATAACTAAGCATAAATGCCAAATTAAACACTTACGGTCATTTTATTCAAGTCTAAAAGTGCAAAACAAAATCATCTTGAGAGCTTACAATCAAATAACCTCGCAACTGATTAGTAAAAAACTCAAGATATGTGTTTGAAATTTATTTTTTATTTCCAAAAATTATTGAAGGTACCAGCTTAGCAAAATAACAAACCACAACCCGTTAAATAGATCAACTCAAGCACAATAGAAATCTCACAAGCACAGATACAAGTATGTATGCTAGTGTTGCAAGTATCCCACGAACTTGTTAGGCTGGACATGCAAGTATTCATGGTATCATGGTAAATCAGTCATTGATGCCTTCCCTGCACTGCATATTCCTGATACTGATGTTCCAAAAAAGCTAAGGTTGCTGACATTTGACGGAATAACTGTTGGGTTCTTCCAGATCCACTAAATGATGAAATTGAGGCAGCTTGGAGGGAGATTACTTTAGTAACTCCCTGTGCACTCAAGTCTGATAGTATACAGTGAAAATTCACATCACATGGCATTTATACAACTAAAAGTGTGTGGAATGAACATCAACCAAAAGCCCCTGTTGTGTCCTGGTTTAATATGGTTTGGGGAAAAGACTACATTCCTAAATATAGTTTTATCTTATGGCTTGCATTACATAACAGATTATCCACTAAAGTAAGGCTTATGCAATGGGGCTTGGTACCTGATGACTGTTGTGTTCTTTGCAATAACCATGTTGAAATTGTTGAACATTTGTTCTTTGAGTGTATTTTTTCATGTGCTTTATGGCAGCGCCTATTGGCTACTCATCACATCAACATGCACATCTTGCCTTGGCGGCGGGAAGTAAGTTGGTTCTCGAGGAAAATGAAGGGACAATCCTTGCTACCTCGAACCAGAAGAGTACTTTTCTCGGCTACTGCCTATTGGCTCTGGAATGCAAGGAATGGAGCAGTGTTCCAATCACGAAACCCTTCTCCAGATTAGGTATATCACATAGTTATTAGTAGTATTAGAATGAGATTTCCAGGAGATTAGCTACTGTTACTTAACTATTTTTACAATGGTTTTGTTTTGAGATGATGTATTCAGCTGGATTTGTACAATTTGTGTTGTGTTTTCGGGGTTTATAGGTTTTAAGAGCAGCTTCACTTCTAAATTTTGCTTATTTATCTCTTTGTCTAGATGTGAGTCAAAACTCGGTAAGAGAGTTATGGATAGGAGTGAAATCATGTATTCATATACTCCATTGTATTCATTTTTTGATGCAATATATATTCTTTGATTCTTATAAAAAAAGATATATTTGCAATTTAAAAGAGCCTCATGAATATCACGATGAAACCAGGATCTAGATGGAAGGAAGAAAAGCTCCATCTTCTCCTCACATGGTGGCCGATGCCACATTCCCTGTTTTCTCTAAAAGTGGTGTGTTGTGTGTGGTGTCCAATTATCCAACCGCATTCCCTATTTCATTTTTGCAGCTTGTTTCCATCTCATTTGTTACGGAAGAAACTATGAAATAGAGGTGCAGCTTCAATCTGTCATAACTGATGGGTCCAATGTATGGTAGTATGCATTTAACCAAAAAAAAAAGTTTAATGCACTAACAACTGATGGGTGGGTATCATAACCACACATGGGCCTCAATGATCCGTATAGGCCTCTTTCAATGCCCAAGCATGTGATAATTCCGTGATATAAGACAAAAACATTGCAAAATTTATTCTTACGGACTCAGTATATTTATTATAGATATATTTTATAAAATTTTCGTCCATATGATTGTAATTGTTATATTTAAGGATATAATTTTTAAATCTAAGGACTCTTGTTTATATTTATTTATATTTGTTTGTATTTGTTTATACTTATTTATATGTTGTTTTATATATGTTTACATGTAAAAAAATATAAATAAACATAAACACATATAAAAAACTATAAATAATATTTAAACTATGGCGTAAAATGTAATTTTCAAAAATTTGGTTTTGTTGTACGTGTAATTTTGGGAAATTTGCCAAAATATGAAAAGTTGATAGCGTGAATTCAAAAATTATAATTCTAATGAGAGTGTATATGTAATTACCCCAAAAACATCAACACAATGTTGAAATTATTAATGGGTAAAAGAAAATTTGAAATTATTGGGTTACAAACCAAAAATTCAAATAAAAAAAAAGGAAAAAAAAAATTAAGAAGCCAAGAAGTTCTGAGATTTCTTCTCACCGTCAAACTCATTTTTCACAGAATCATCAGCACTCCAAGCAAAAATGCCACCCAATTTCTGCTGCTCTTGAAGCTCCTTACATGCCTTAAAAAACCCAGCATCGGGGCTCAACCCTTTTTTACTACCATCTGTAATAAAACTTGCCAAAATTTCACCCCCACCATACTTATCCATTTGTTGATTGAAATTCTTCACAAATTGTGACACACCAATCTTGTTGTATGCATAAAATTGGAAAT